>OZ019968.1:21206681-21381681 GCA_963970395.1 Ephialtes manifestator
GTCAGGAGAAAAACGAAATTCAAATGTGGAGGTGTTACCTGAAACCGGAGATTGTTTTACCATATTTGCAGAACCATTATTTTAGTGTTAGAGTTCTGGGCTTTCCATGGGCTCTTAAATTAACAAAAAACTAATTTTTGAGCTTATCTTAGTCAAGCAATAATCGAAATGTAAATGCACAATCGTTGATTTGCAAATGCTGGCCGATAGATTATTCATAGTGATGGTTTGATGAAGTAAAAAATCCCGTTTCCTCATTCTTTGCGTATAAAAAAATGATATTAACAAAAAAAACTGAACTCCCGTCCATTCTCATCACTAAACTTAGCGATTTTTTATATGATTAAAAAACTAACATGAAAATCAGTCAAATGAAAATTTGATTGAATGAACTGTTGGGAATGTTTTTTATCAATAGAGAAACGGAAAATACAATTTTTGAACTTAATCGTGCATCTGATGTGCAGTCAATTAATAGTTATGATTTTACGAACGTTAAGATCTATTCGTGAAAAATTTGGTCCAAATTCAAATAAATTTTCACGAACTGAGCATAAGAATTTTCACATCTGCAGGATTACAAAAAAATTATTGAAAATTAATTTTTCTAAATTCGAACTTGTTTCATAAGCTATTTAAATTATATATATTCTCTGAGACATTCGCTTGTAATGATTACAGGTACCCATGAAAGCACGATATCTTGGCTACAAAGTATTTTGTGATAGCGGGTAAAATTTTTTAAAAAGATATATATATTTTTTTAAAACATTAAGATGAAGAAATTTCTAAAGCACATTAAGAGCACATAATTTTACAATACTTTTGAATACTCTGTATTCGTTTTAAGACCTTTTAAACTAGTGGGGGTGCTGAAAACCGGTATAGCTAGCACCCCGCCAAAGGGGGGGGGGAGGGGGCCAAAGCATTTTTTGCAAAAATTACAACAGCACAAAAATTTTTGATTTGGCTCATAAATAGCACATAAAGAGCACAATATTTTGGCCCATGTGAAATTCAATTTGGACGTGGTTTGGGTGCTAGGTTTACGCACCTGTTACTGAAACTGTTCTATCTTCCATGTCGCAGTTTCTGACACCGTAGATTATATATACACTATCAGAAACTGCAACATAACCAGAATTCAGCGATGCACTTACTGACTCCGAGAATTTATGGAAAGAACTAATCTTTAGATGAACTTTTACGTATCACATCTATAGAGTGGTTTATTCGGAATGTATTTACATCACTCTTATAGTATTTAATACTTACTTGAGGGTATAAAGCCGAAATGCCGCATGTGCATGAGCTACTGCCTTCCGACTACGAATGTCGCCCGGAAGCTACTGAAACATCAGCGCAACTCTCACTATTAACTTTCGATATCAAATAATCTATAAAAACATTTTTACCTCCGCAATATTCGGCCAGAAAAAACGCTCTTCAATTTGCCTGTGAATTTTTTTATACTTGACGAAAACTTTAGTTACTACAGATATAAATGTACCGTCGGTATCAGAAAGTGTGGCAGTATCAGGAACTGGGCCGTTTACCTTAGTCAATATGGGCGAAAGGATGTTTTCGGATATACATATTTAAATAATGGTCTTACCATGGGCGTGGGCCACCAATCGACACACTCTAAAGATGGACTCGCGTGAATGAATAACGATAAGTAAATATTAAATTTATAAAAATAAGTAATCATGTAATTCCCATACTCTATTAACAAATAATTATATAAATTCCTGGTGTTGCTTTGGCCGAAACATCAAATTGAAGAAAGAGGTGTCATTTATTAACGTACCTCCACTCAATAATTTCACAAAAATTAAAAAACTCACGACTGGGAAAATGAGTTTGTTTAATAAATAAATTGGCTAAACAAAAAGTTTTGAAATAATAATCATTCGCATATCGTAGTCTGGTGTTTACTACTACCCTCGATGAATTAATCGCCTGACTATAATATGCAAATAATAATAATTTCACAATTTTTTGTTGTCCCAATTTATTTATTAATTAAACTTCTTTCTTCAATCAAGAGTATTTTAATTTTTGGACAATTATTATAATTTTATCGTTATTGGGGTAATTCGAGTTACAAAATACGCAGTAACGAGGGCCATCACAAATATTTAACAGTTTATCACACTGAAATGTAGTCTTAAACCAGCGCACAAACATTCAAAATTTGCGTATCACATTTGGTTCGGCAATTTAGTGCCGTTTTCAAGAATATTCGCGGCATAGAATAGAAATGCGTCGATCAGCTGATCATTAGTAAACATAACTCCCCTCTTTCTGACCGGTAAGCAGTTGGGAGTAAAAAATATAGCTTGAGATCGTCTGGAGTGTTCATCGAAGTCAAATTTAAAAGTGCAAATAATTTTCTACATCGACCGCGCCGGTCATCCAATTTAACATAACGGTACCCGGTCGGATGAACCCAAGCCGATATTTCCATACACAAACAACAAAAAAAATCTTCAGTCGTCCTCAACGATGTTGGTTATACCAGAGTTTATGACGGGAAGTAACCATTTTCAATAACGGTAATGTTACCTCGTAAATTCAACACCGTTGAATTTCCAGGTTCCTTCATGTAAGTTCACTCACATAGAACTTGTATTACCATAATATACATCATTATTTGTTGCATTTGAGAATCTCAGGTGATGTGATTCTCATCCCCGCCTGTATATGCTCGCAGCTGAGACCTTGGTTGCTTTCTCAACGTGTTTGTTCTTCGCCCAGGGCATATGGAAACTGCGCCAGGTCGCGATTATAGAACACTGCATCCGCAGGTACAGGCATATCCACACATATACAGTTACACTTGTGGTGCACATAATACGTGTACATCGAAGCGGCATGCCGTCGTGCATAATATCTATGAACGGTCGAATGGGCCCCGGGAGCTTCGATCTAATTTGGATATGCGAATACACGCGTTTCCTCGCAAACAGGGACGGAGAAACTTGATTGGCTGAGGGCGCGGTCTATGGTATACGGGGGAGAGCTGGAACTTGAACATCCGTCACATTAGGGTGTGTCGAATGTTTTTTTTTTTTTTTTTTCATATTGCATGGTCTCGAACCATTGTTTGTGCCTTTAAACAACTTGTCTGAAAATTTGAGCGCGATAAAAAATTTTTTAGAGGTGGCTCAAACGATGTATCGATTTCTCATTTAATTAACACGTAAAAGAATACGGCTCTTAATAAATTCATGTCCCATAATTACGGATACGATATATTGGAGTTTGTATATTTTTTTTCGTCATCTTCATATCATACGGAAGTGAAAAAGTGCTTACAAATTTTTCGTTTAGATCAATAGTTTTCAAGTCATGATTTTTTTAAGGCGCGAGATATTCATTTCGCCTAAATTCGAGAAATTCGGGCAAGAATTGCAAACACTTCCCGATCTTAAAAAAATTTGAAAAAATTCATACTCATTATAGGGACTCAAAAGACTAATTTCGCATAATAATAATTTCAAAATGTTATTAACAAATTGTTAAAAAGAAAATTGTTCATCAAAATATGCGGTGACTCAACTTTTTTTGTATGAAAAAGATTCGTTCATTTTTCGGAATACATATGAATTTTTTCAGATTTTTATCTTTATTTTGATTTTTCTTGTTATTTACATGGAAAAATATGCAAAAATAAAAATAAAGACAAAAATCTGAAAAAATTCATACGTATTCCGAAAAATGAACGAATTATTTTCATTAAAAAAAAGCTGAATTACCGCATATTTCGATGAACAATTTTCTTTTTAACAATTTGTTAATAATCTTTTCAATGCCATACCAAAATATTATTAACAAAAATCATGACTTGAAAACTATTGATCTAAACGAAAAATTTGTAAGCACTTTTTCACTTCCGAATGATATGAAGATGACGAAAAAAAATATACAAACTCCAATATATCGTATCCGTAATTTGGGGACATGAATTTATTAAGAGCCGTATTCATTTACGTGTTAATTAAATGAGAAATCGATACATCGTTTGAGCCACCTCTAAAATTTTTTTTATAGTGCTCAAATTTTCAGACGAGTTGTTTAAAGGCACAAACAATGGTTTGAGACCATACAATATGAAAAAAAAAAAAAAAAAAATTCGACACACCCTACTATACATATATACCATACACACAGCGCCCCCAATATTACACGGTCAGTCGACCGTTTATACGATTCGCCAGATAATGTGTATTTACGTGTATGTGAATGAGAGAGATAGAAATAGAGATAGAGATAGGGATAGGGATAGGGATAGGGATAGAGATAGAGATAGAGATAGAGATTACCGGGTTGAACGAACGTTAAAGCTCGAAACGTTTCGCTCGGACAAGCCCCCACAACAGCGCACTGAATCCCGCCGCAACCGATTTGTCGAGCGTGCCCACCAATCGATCTGATGGACAAATTATTCCGCGAATATCTCTGGCGTACAGTCTCATCCTACACTCACGGTTATTGCTCACATCGCCGCCTTCATTTACGTAGTACGTACGTTAGGTTCACAAAACAGGTTTCGAACCCTGCGCAAACCATCCATTGTGACTACTATTTGCTATTGACGGCAATTCCACCAGGTCTTCCAAGCGTTACACGGAAATATTTGCAGTTATGCGTATCAGAAGCGTCGCGAGATCACGCGCAACGAGGAGAAATGAAAATGCAAATCGTTTACCGACGCAACATCTGCGCTACTTGCGAAAACATTATTCTGTTAACGTCCACTATTTTTCTTTCAAATTGTTCCGTTTATCGCCACATTGAATTTAATTGGTTGTTAAAAAAAAATCCTTCGAGCCGGATTTGAACCAGCGACCTATGGATGTCTCTATGTTACTTTCCAACTACAGTCCACCGCTCTACCAACTGAGCTATCGAAGGTGTTATATAATTCCGCGCTCTCAAACACCCACGAGATATACGTTGGGCGACTGATATACACAACGCATTAGCATATTATTATTTTTTTTACGCAGTTATTCGTATTTCCCTTAATTAAATTTGAGTTTGCGCTTAGACGTTCCTTGTAATGCTGGTGAATAATTTTTATAATCTCGGGCAAACTACTTATGCGGCTGCGAGTGCTCATCGCCGGTTGGAACGCTACAGTTTCCTATAGTGCTTATCTTATCCCGTGAATGAATTATGTTAATCAGAAGCAGCAGAACGACGTACCTACTTACAGGCCCCTAGGTGAAGCTTTAACGAGAAGAGTGGCGATTCATTCCAAACAATTCAAAGCCATGAACAATAGGTCTTCAGAAACAGTGAAGACGCGTGCAGCGACGGATCACGACAATGTTATCGCCGCTACCCCTCATGATAACCGGAGAACTTCTTTTGCAGGAAGATTAAAAAACGTACTCACAGAAAACGAATAATTTTCCGGAGTCTGTATTCACCGCAATGAATCCGTAAATCTCCGGTACTTCCACTTGTCTTTTACGAGATAAAATAAACGTATTTACTATTAAATATCGCGCAGACCCCAATTATTGACAACACTTGGATAACATAACGACATAAAACGATGACATGAGTTGCACATGGCTTGAAAAAATATATCAAAACACTGTTTTTATTTTTGTTATGATAATTTGAACACGAATACACAACACTCTCACGAATATCAGTTATGTGTGCAAGCCGATAGTCGCATCTATGGAGACTAGAGTAAAGGAGACAGAACGCTTATGGCGCGAGGTCTAGAATTTTGGTCTACAAAACGGGCCTACGTTTTAGTTCCAGTTGTCACTACAAGCGTCGCTCCGATCGTTGAGTTCCACGGTGAAGTTAGCGCTTGGTCGATACCCTAGATCCGAAGTCAGCTGCGATCTGCGATCGAGAAATTGCTTTCCTCGGACAAGCTCCGCCCAGTGGGCGCGCCTTACCTTGTCATTGGCTGTCCCGTTGCCGCGAAGTTTTAAATTAGCTTTTCCAGAACTAGCCAAAAACATGTATTTGGCTACTTCCTTTCGGCACATTTGCATTGCAGGAATATTGTGGTATTTTATCTGTACCCTTAAGGGCGATTTTGCGCTATGTATGTCCCCAGATGCGTAAAAATATGGAGCAGGCACCACCTCCTTGGTCAACGCCACGCCGTATAATATAAAAATGCCTACATTATTTGAAATAAATGATTAATACTTCTGCAACGTAAGTTATAGTTAGCGGCAAGTTATTTACGGAATTATAATTGTTAAAATACATTTTTGTGCAGATAAGCGATATTCAATTTCTGATTAAAGATTCCAAAGTAACTCGATAGCGAAGCGCGTTGAGTAAGGGCGTTCGTGTCCGTGAGGTTCACGGATCAAATCTTTAGGCAAGAATTTTTTTTTTTTAATTAGAGCAAATACCGTTTTAAAGTATCGAAATATCCTTTTTTTAACTCATAAATAGAAACTCCCGCTTTCCTCAACTGTAGAGCATGGCGGAACGTGGCCGTTCCCGTACGCCGTTAGGAAATGTCCTACGCATGCGCACATCAGTTACATTCTTCTTTTTCTACACGCACATTTTTTTTTCCAAACGCTGCCGCAACATTTCCTAACGCGCCCGGTACATTTTTTAACGACGATTTGAGGTTAGGGACCCTTTCCGCTCATACTCTACAGTCTCGAAAAGCGATCGTTTCTATTCTTTCGTTAAAAAAAGCACGGTGTGCAACTAGTGCCGGAATTGGCTATTGCAACTCGTGCGATTGCCACCCTCGCTTCGCTCGGACGGCAACTCTCGCACTCGTCAGAATCGCCAATTTTCGGCACTAGTTGCAGAATGTACTGTTACGTCAAGTTTGCAAAAATTAAATAATTTCGACAAACTTACACGTTTTGCACGTTAACGAAAGAATTTACCGTGCGCTAGTTAAGGAATATAAAATATTCCCTTGACTACAACTGACGATAGTATCGTTAACGCAAGCCTGTTTTCGGGTCTAATCTTTCGAAAAATAACCCAGGATTAGGCTAAAGATTCTACTTTTGTAGAGGTGAAAACGAGGATAACTTGTGTATTTACGATGATGTTGATATATATTTTCCTTACTTACGTTGTTATACTTTGAACTTACGTGATATTTACCGTGTAATTGATCTTGTTGTACGACGTGGAGATGGCTTCTTCTTCTGGTCAGTTATTCGAATGATAATTCCGTAGAAGTCTTGGGTATTGGAAAATCGCGGGATGACGGAATCAAATATGAGAGATATTTAATTTTGCAGCTTAATGGTTGTTTATTCCAACAAAAATATAGCGCAACGTAAATCAATATTTTACCGATATCCACCGAAAAAAAAGTCGGGGGCGTACTTAAAATGTTAAACAGTGGTTCGATAAATTGGCGTCGATTTCTAATACAATGATGTAGTAAAAACAATAGTTTGACTTCTAAATCCACTAGCCGTGTTACAATCGGAATATTCACGCAAGTTTTCTCAAAAGAATTGTTCAAAGCATGAGGTTGCTTGTATGACAATGGGTCAAAGAGTGACAATACCTCTGACCGTAATAAAGATCGAATGGTGCGTGGAAGATGAGGCCGAGACCCCATTGTCCGGTGCTTTTATACGACTGAGTACCCCTTCTCCTACCTTATTTCTAGAGTCTACTTTTAATTAGGCTACCAGACGTGTCCCCGCAAGTCGTTCGGGAGTTTGGGAGGGTGACATATGAGTCTTCGATATCGATATACCTTGAACGTGTTACAGCTAGCCTAGTAACCGCTTCACCCATACATGTCCCTTAGCAAGATGATACACGCTTCCCATTGTCCCTCGCGTCTTCGGGTCGGCTGAGATTAGGTCTCGTTTCTGATAGGCGAATTTCGTATCGGACGTTCCAGTTCTATTTTGATTGCGGAATAAATTATGCCCGCTTGTCTTTCGCGAGGGCTATTATATTGTGAACTGGAAGATCGAATAACGCAAATAATTTTAGTAACTGTTTGCTACATATTTCATTAATTGTCATGCTTGTGGTTAAAATATATTTTGTTAATTAATATAATTTCTTTAATTATTTTTATAAATTCCAAGTTTAACGATTAAAACATTATTGCTTAATTTGTCAAGATTCCATCATTATTTATTTGGAGGGAGAGTATTTGTCATAGTCGACTCTTCTTTATTCTCGATCGATTACGTCGGAAAAATTATCAATGGAGAAAACTGAACAATAATTAATTTTAATAATATGATAAATGAGATCACCGACATTTTTGTGCCAACCAATCTTTTTGGAGAGTTTCAATCTCAAGCCGAAATTCTGAGAAATAAAGTTAAATCTTTATTTGATTATCAGTTTTTCGGGGGAGATATCAGTCGTTTTATTAGTCCCGTATGAGGGTTGTTAATAATAGTTCTTAGATGGTTGGAGGATTTTCCAACAGAACTCATTTCTTTCCGACGAAAAGGTCGGGTGAACCGGGCAGAAGCCTCGGGTTAGATTTTAGGCTCTCTACCTTTGTCATCGACAACGAGAGAACTCTTCGACTATTATATCTTTTTAATCCCCGGCCACTTGGCTAGTGATTGAACGGTTGTTACGGGGTAAACCGCAACAATAATAATTTTATTTTAACTGAAGATTTCTTTATTAAATAGATCTTTACAGTTTGAATTTTTAAATGAATAAGACGCTCCCGCTTGTCGAGCGCGAGTTTAAATAGACGATGTATAGCTAGGGGCTAGTAGTGGGGGAACCTTGAGGAGGAACCCGAAAGTAAGGCAGCGCTTTAAATGCTGCCGTGCGGCGAAATACAACTAAATAAAACTAGGGGTTTCTAGAGGAGAAACCCGAAAGTAAAATAACGCTTAAAGTGCTGCCAGACGGTGGCAAACGTCAACTAAATACAATATGTGACGAAGAATCAAGGATGGTAATAGCGATTTAGGATTTAGGTATTACACTCCCCCACTTAGATTCGCCTTGCACCTGGAAGGCGCATTTTTTCACTGGGAGTCATACTCTCATCTGAACGCGAGTTTCGTCTCCGAACTTCAGGCTCATGTCCAGCCCTTGGAATTTCTTCCCTCACATATTGTACAACAGGTTCTCTATTATGAATGGTAGTATGTTGACAAAATAAGTTTATGCAGATCGAGGGTACACATCGAGATAACAGCCTCAATATTCCGCACTTGTACATTATTCCTAGGATTACTACTACTGTACTTATATATCCTAGATATGACACTGATTGTGAAGCGATGTCTGTCCATGTTTTCGTGCGTCGATTTTGTCTCACTTTGTTTAGGGAATTTTCAATGTCATCAAGACTTAAGCTGAGGTCCTTTAATGTCTGAGGATAGATTTCATTTTGAAGAGGTATCATCTCGTTTTTTAATAAATGGAAGTCAGTAATATTAAAAGGAAAATCAATAGACTTGTTGTATGTAAAATCTTGGCGAAGTTCGCTGGAGCGATATAGTTTCATGACGGCTCCATTTGTATGAATAATGCAGTCACTTGTGGAAGTAAGTAGAGTTGGCTCGTATATGTCAAACTGAGAGGACTGTCCGTTACATAGTGTTTGTATTTCAGTAGTTTTACTAGGGATAATTATATATCCTTTTCTGTCAGTAAGTGGTATGTATGTTAGTGTCTTTATAAAGAATGGTGATATGCTACATTGTTTACTAGGATCTTCCTGACTTTTCAAAATAGATGATTCGCAATTCGTAGTTTCCGAAAGTAAATACGTTGGCTGCTCTCGTTTGCATATGTAGTGTGACGATATTTTTTTACATTTGTTTATTTGTTCCCTTTCGATCGGAATATATGTAACAATAGGAGTACTCAATAAAAGATATTCATTTTGTGGTATTATGCCTTGAACGTTACCATTAATTTTGTAAGGTATAGGAATGAGTCTAGTAAGTTTCCAATCCTCTGGTTCTGGAAGAGGGATTCTAATTACATATACCAATCGCATGTTTTGTATTTGTATAGCTATTTCAGAGATATCGATTATGTGTCCGTAATTCGTCAAGATATTGTCAATTGGATAACGGGTGTGATAGGTCTTTTCAAACTCTGCTATGCTGTTTTTCAGGATTGTAGGAGTCAGAAGTTGGGAATGGACTATTCCATGTTTTCCATCGTTTACAGCATCGAGTATCATATTCATGTCAGTGTTCAGTTCGTCCATGATTAGGGTGCAAATAGTCAATTGGTTAGATAGGAAAATATCTTTTGTTTGATTATTTATAGTTTTAATAAGCAGATTATACTTTTCAAGATTTTTTTTACTTTGTTGCGTAAGTGCAGCGATTGCATGGCTCTCAGAATTTAAGAAAGTTTTGATGATCTTTGTTTGATTGGAGATGCTGTTTGCTAACATTTTATTATCTTCGTGTTGTTTATCTAATTCTTTGTTGATGTAGTCCATGTCGCTTTGATCTAAAGTTCCAAAAAGTGCTTTGGATACACTTCCAATCGCGTTGATAAGCCCTCTTTTTATACGAGACGTAGTTTCACATAATACGCTTCCGACGATGTTCCGTAAGGTGTCGAGTCGACGTAGTCGTCCCTCAAGGACCTTCATTTCAATTTCCTCGATACAATGATTACAGGTGATAACTGTGTCGGTGAATATTTCATTGAGTTTAACATATCGTTCGTGAAGCTGACTCATGTCGATTCCTACGACAAGCTTCCATTCTTCGTGGTAGATTTGTGCTGTTCCAATGTTTTCTGAGTAGATCGTTGTCCCCTTCAGTGAACTGGTTGTTAATTCAGTAGTAACGGATGTAGTGAGAGCGAGGAAGATTAATATCCGTAACGTCCTCATCCTGTAACGACGAGATGGCGTTTAAAGTACGGTTTTAGTCGATTAACGTGTACGTTTACTTCTTTGTCTTTAGTTAATATTTTATAATTATTGTTTGATAGTTCTGATGTTACTTCAAAGGGTCCATTCCATTCGGGAGAGAGCTTGTTTTGTTTATGGTCATTATGGACCATAACCATGTCACCTGGTTGGAAGACCGGCATAACTTTGGCAATCTTAGAATCGTGTAATTCTTTATGTTTAACTTTTGCTTGTAGCAGTCGATTTCTTGCTCGTTCCAAATAGTGGTTGTGTCGTTTCTTCCAAGCGTTAACGAGTTCGTGGTGCGTGAGGAGAGTAGTTGTGCCCAAGATAGAAGGTAGATTGGCTTGTCGTCCAAAGGTGAGCTCGAACGGCGTCTGATCGAGACTTTCATGTTTTGACGTATTATAGGCCAATGTTATAAATTTCAGATTTTCATCCCAATCAGTAGCGTTCTTGTCCATCGTTGTTTTGATGAGATCTTTTACTACTGCATGTGCTCTTTCAAGGGATCCGTTTCCTTCTGGGTGGAATGCTGTTGTTTTTACGTGATTTATTTGAAATAGATTTTCAAAGTCTTGCATAAGGTTTGATATGAAATTCGCACCTTGGTCAGTAAGAATACTTTTCGGTGAGCCGAATATGTAAATAAAGTGATCGAATAATTGCTCGATGATAGTTTCGCTGTCTGTTCTGGGCAGAGGTAGTAGCGCTAGATATTTTGTTAGAGTGTCCTGGATACTCAAGATGTACTTGTTACCTTTGCTGGAGAGTGGTAGTGGACCAAAAATATCCATAGCTATCTTGTCATTCGGTTCCAGCGCCGTGTCAGGGATAACTGCTTCTGAGCGTGGGCGTATACGCGTGAGCTTCTGCCGTTGGCAAATATCACAACTTTTAATAAATTGTATTATATCTTCTTCAATCCCTTTCCACTGTGCGATCTTCTTAATCCTGTCGAGTGTTTTATTTTCACCAAAGTGTTGGCTAGCTGGGGAACCATGTGCTTCTTTAATTATTTGGCTCTTTTCTTCTGCTGTCAATTCGGTTTTGTCTGTGTCACAAATCATTAATTTGTAGTCCGGTGTTACTTCTCGTGATATGTAATCACAGATTTGTCGTAACCGTAATTTCTCGGTCTTTGTGAACTGCGGGTCGCAGAAGTGAAAACGAATTATCGTAATTTTCTGAGAAATAGTATTCATCGCGAGATTAGTTAAAATTCTTAACCATTGTTGTTCATCGTAGTCCGGTAGTAGAGTTTCGTTGTTCATTAGTCTCTCTGGTGTTTTAATTATTTTTTTCCAAAGTTTTCCAACAGCATTCGGCTTGACTATATACTTAGCAGGTGATTGATTATTGGAAATCCATTGCATGTAATGTCCAATTAGAGCGGTGGATTGATCTTTCTCCGGTTCCTCTGTGTCGGTTGAAAAAACTCGAGATAGGGCGTCTGCAGCCTGATTTTCAGAGCCTTTTTTATATTCGATTTTGTAGTCGTATTCTTCTAACCGTAGTCTCCATCGCAGTAATCGCGACGATTGATCTTTTACATTGACGAGCCATTGCAGAGCCTTGTGGTCCGTCTGAATTGTAATTTTCCGTCCTAATAAATATTGTCGAAGTCTTTTACATGCCCAAACCACTGCGAGTAATTCTTTTTCGGACGTATTGTAATTAATCTCGGGCTTATTAAGTGTTCTGGATATGTAACAACACGGGTGTCCGTCTTGCGAGAGCACAGCGCCGAGACCCACATTCGATGCGTCAGTAGTGAGCGTGAATTCTTTTTTGTAGTCTGGGTATCTCAGTACTGGTGCTGAACACAGCATTTCTTTCAAAGTGTCGAAGGATTTTTGACAATTTAAAGTCCAGTCAAAAATTCGATCTTTTTTTGTTAGATCAGTGAGGGGTTTTGCGATTGTCGAGAAATTTTTCATAAATTTTCGATAGTATCCGGCGAGACCCAAGAACGATTTTACTTCGGTTGGTGTTGATGGAACTTTAAAGTTTTTTACAGCATCCAGTTTGCTTGTGTTTGGTTTTACCCCTTCATCGGTGATTACATGACCGAGGTATTCGAGTTCGGGTTTGAGAAACTCACATTTGTCTGGCTGGAGTTTTAATCCGGTTTCTTTGAGTCGTTCGAATAATATTACTAAATTTTCGTTGTGTTCCTGCAGTGATGATCCGAAGACGATTATATCGTCGAGATAAACGAAGCATATTTTTCCCACCAGGCCTCTGAGGGCGGTGTCCATCATTCGCTGGAAGGTAGCTGGTGCATTTTTTAATCCAAAAGGCATTCGCTCGTACTCAAAGTGTCCTTCTGGCGTGGAAAATGCTGTGTATTTTTTTGACGATTCTTCCATCGGAATTTGGTGAAATCCAGAGCTCAGATCTAACGCTGAAAAGAACTTAGCGTTTCCTAAGTGGTCCAAGATATCATCGATCACGGGTAAAGGGTAAGCGTCGTGATCTGTTTTTTCGTTTAATTTTCGAAAATCGACAACAATTCTCCATTTCTTTTTTCCAGACGCGTCATCTTTCTTTGGTACTACCCATATTGGAGAATTATATGGTGACTTGGAGTACTTGATCACTCGTTTGTTAAGCATTTCTGTAATTTGACGTGAAATTTCGGCTTTATGGCATTCTGGTGGTCGGTAGGAGATGTTGTTTATAATTTTATTATCAGTCACAATCAGTTCGTGGTGTGCAAGACTCGTGCACGGGAGAGGGTCTCCTTCGAACGTGAAGATTTCATGGTACGCGTGAATAATTTTTGAGATTGCTTCTCGATGTTCGCGTTCCATATGCTCCAATCTTGTGTGTTCTCTCAGGAGTTGTAATCGTTTATTCAGCTCGATAGATGTGATCGTGAATACTTTTTCCTGCGGTAAACAAATACGTGTTCCTTGCACTGGACCTATGGTTATTTTTATCGGATTATTCTTCTCGTTGTGGATCGGAATTTTTATTTCTCCTTCTCGTACATGGTAGACAGCATCAGGTATTCCTTGAACATTTTCAATGAAAATGTCTCCCGATTGTTGCGCTACAGGTACCGAAATTCTAGCAACACTATTAGCTGGTACATAAATTTCATTTGTTTGAAGAGGGTATTTTTTTTCCTCGAGTTGCAATGCGTTTTTGGTCAGTGCATAATCGTCATACGCATGAAAAAATGGTAGACCTATCAATCCATCTTCGGGCATTGGGAAGTTATCTGGAACTATGTGGAATGAGTGTCGCTTTCCTTGAAAGTACAGATTTGTCATTTCCTCGGTCTCGTGCTTATCTCTTCCCATGGTGAAAGATCCTGATTCCTTTCGTATTCGATGTTCTGAAGAGATTAGTCCTTTTTTTATCAAATTAATCGAAGATCCACTGTCTGTTAATAATCTTCCTTTTCTACTTGTTCCCCACAATCGGATTGATACTGATTGCAATCTTCCGGACACGGTTGATATTCTGTTTCTTCTTGGTCGATCGGTTGATTTTCCTCCTGTAAGCTGGAATTTTCTTCGTTCAGATCGGTGGTTGTCATTCGCACCTGGTTGTTCTGTGGTGGTCTTTTGTAGTTGTTGCCTTGACGAAAATTTTGATTTTGCTTGTTTTTTGCGAAACAATTCTCTTCTGAATGGCCATTTCGTTTACAACTATTGCAAAATAATTTCATTCGATCAGCTAAGGGCATGGAATGATTAATTGTGCGTGGAGCAGAAGTAGCGATGTTGGTGGTCAGGCTACGCCCTTGCGGTCGGTGCTGGTCTGTGCGTTGCGCAGCGCGCCCTTTGCTCTGCTTCTCCCTGGTCCAGCACTCAGCCTCTAGTGCTTCTTGATAGGCAGCGTTGACATCGCTTGGTCGTTGCGTGCGTACTTGTGAACCGAGTTCGTCACGTAAATTCATGACGTATCTTTTTGTCGCTGACTTTTCCTCGATTTGCATTGCAATTGCACGGTGTCGCGAATTTGTTTGTTCGCTTTGAATTGCATATTTTAGTTCGTTAAGCTGTTGGCGAAAGCGCAGCGTATAGTTTTGTACTGTCTCGTTCGGTTGTTGACGGATGCTGTCGAGTCGTGAACGAGAAGTCTCGACAGAAGTCGTTACTGCTACATTCGTATTTAAAGCGTCAAAAAGTTCTTCATAGGACCGTATACGAATATATCTTATAGCTCGTTTGGCGTTGTCTTGAATTTTTTCGGCCAGTACGAAGTCGAGTAATAATTCGGGTTGAGAACAGCGATCCTGCGCTCGCTTCACGCTACGAATAAAATCTTTCGTTCCCACGTCGTCTTTTCCTCGAAGTACTTCGATGGTGCGTATGAGTTCCGTCGCTTGGAACTTGAGATTGTTTACTCTAGCTGGGTGTTGAATGTCTAGCCCTTGTCCCGTCTCTACGGTGTTTAGATTTTCGTTAAGAGGGTGCTCCGATTCCAAGGAGTCAGCGGTACTTGAACGCGAGCGTGGTCGCAAGTCGCTTACGCGCTGAGTTCTTGAGATAACAGCTTGAGCTGCTTGAGATGCACGTGAAATTTCTGGGTGGGCTTCGTTCTCGCTTTCTTCTTCATCCTCGGTGGCGAGAACTTTTAAATGTTTAGCGAGTGTTTTAATATCTTGTAAGCGTTTCCGATTTTCTTCATTTGCGACTTCGAGACGTTTTTCAGTTATTGTCATTTTTTCTGATATTTGTTGATATCTCTCTTCGGCAAGAGATTGTTGGGCTTTGATACTGCTTAAATCCGACAGTATTTTCTCTAGAGTGGAATTTTCCACGACGATGGAATGATTACTAGGAGACGCTGCTCTTGATTTCGGCATTTTACAAAAGGTATTAAAGGAATTCTGTATAACGTCAGTAACGTCTTGGTCAGTATTATCGTCGCTTTCGTCCGTAGAAAAATGTCGTTTACACGTTCTATACTGGTTGAATGCCAGTTTATCGCTGATTTAAAAATTATTTCGTGTACTTATACTATCGTACGGGTGTAACGGGTGTGGAAACGCGACGCGGTTGACCGTAGGAATTATTATGATGGACCGTGGTTGGTGATAGCCTTGCCTCCGGTCTTTATTTGGTTTAGCTCTGTTATTGAAAGGTAAGTTGCTGCAAACTTGCCCAATAATTCAGAGTTTCGTTTCGATTTTAATTAACGGAGGATATGGATTCGCGGATCCAGTCCTACGGGTCGAATTCTTACGTGATAAAATGATGCGTCGAAGCCGGGCGATGTCCTGGCGTACCGTAGTACTGCGGAGTCGTCTCGGGGCTGCTGGGCTGCTGCAGATGATAGTGGTCCGTAGACGTGATGTCAGCGTTGCAAGCTCTGCTTGGTGACGTCTTCTTCTTTATTTAGGTTTTTAAATTATTATTTATCCTTTCGTAATAACGGTTACTAAATTCACCGTATAGGATTTAATAATTATTTAATTAATGGTCGTTGCCGTGTGATAACTGGAGTCCGTGGAGTTCCTTGGTTCGTCACAAAGATAGTATTCTTTTGATCGTAATCGTTGAATAACTATCCTGGCAAGATCGCCAAAATCTGTTACGGGGTAAACCGCAACAATAATAATTTTATTTTAACTGAAGATTTCTTTATTAAATAGATCTTTACAGTTTGAATTTTTAAATGAATAAGACGCTCCCGCTTGTCGAGCGCGAGTTTAAATAGACGATGTATAGCTAGGGGCTAGTAGTGGGGGAACCTTGAGGAGGAACCCGAAAGTAAGGCAGCGCTTTAAATGCTGCCGTGCGGCGAAATACAACTAAATAAAACTAGGGGTTTCTAGAGGAGAAACCCGAAAGTAAAATAACGCTTAAAGTGCTGCCAGACGGTGGCAAACGTCAACTAAATACAATATGTGACGAAGAATCAAGGATGGTAATAGCGATTTAGGATTTAGGTATTACACGGTCCAGTGCTGGCGCAGCGATTCTCATTTGAATTCTTTCTTGAATCTTTATGATAAAGTTTCCGAAGCAAATTTTCTAAGTATTTTCGAAATATTTTGCGAAGTTACGTCGTGACGTAACACCTCCCCCCCTTAAAACGATTATTAGGGGAAGCCTAATAATCGAATATTGGTGAAATATATTTTTCGTTGGTTGTTATACAATTTTTCGTAACTTTGGAATTCATAAATGAAGCTATTGTTATGTATTTTTGTCGAAATGCATAGCAAAACAGTTGTACAATGATATATCATATTTTTTCTTTTTTTTTTTTTATTATATATATATATATGTTTCTCTATTAGGTTCGTTATTTATGTGTTTTTCTTCTCCTTTTTTTTTTTCAAAACAAACTTCTAATTTTATAATAATAATTTTTTCTCTGTTATTCCTTTAATAATTAGGTTTTCGTCTGTTCCTTTCATTTTTACTTAATCTACGCAGTGGATATCGGTTTTACTTAAACATTAAAGCATACTTGTACAATATTTTTGATTAGACATTCTTCCTTTTCTTCTTCTTAGTAGGTTGACTTCTTTCTGTTTTTCTCGTAGTAAGATGTTTTTAATCCGGAAGTAAATAATTCCCTCTTGGATGACAGCCCTTCTAAGGTTAGGTAGCTGGTGACTCTGATCTCACGATGGACAGGTGAGGTTGTCGTCTGGTCCCCCTGATTGATCTCGTGAGTTAATGGTAAAGGATGATTGCTGCGTGTAACGATGCCTTCGTACACAATATTGATTATCTGATAACTGTTGTCATATAAAACATAATGCATTAGTAAATTCATTTTAACATTATTGTACTCATGTGTATATATATTTTCCCAAACATTATTTTGTTTTTTTTTTTTTTTTTTTTTTTTTTTTTTTTTTTTTTTTTTTTTATTATGATTGTTATGTATACATATTTTATTTATTTATTTTATTTCGTTATTTCTCAATATATATTTTTCTTCCAAAATAAAATTGTTAAATTAGATATTTTATTGTTGTAATATTCACTAGATAATGTTCGTCCACATTGGATCTATTTATTTATTTATTTATTATTATTATTATTATTATTTTTTGAAAGTATATTTTCTTAATTAATTAAAACATGATCGTAAATTTTCCCATTTCTCCACAATTGTCAGTAGTTATTTGTTTTAAACAAATGAAAATTGCTTTGATTGTTGTCGTTTTCATATTTCGTGCAAAGTTCGTTAACGATATGTATATAAATTTTCTCTCTTCAAGGCTCTTTTCTTAATTCTCATTATGATTAACACGTGTACAATCTTCTTCTGTTTTTAAATCCGGATATATTTTATTGGATTCATCAAAGGTCATTGCTTGTTGATTAATGGTTCGAGAAAATCTTGTCTTACGTTTTTCTTTCTTTCGTTGGTGATTCCGGTTAGAAATCTACATTAAACGGTGATAATCATGTGTTGGGTCAAACGGTTGTCTCTCTGGTGCCATTCTATAAACTAAACTATAAAGTGGTCATACATTCAAAACAAGGAACGTTAACATGTACTTCAAATATTGACATTTTCCTATTTGTCTTTATATATTTATGTATATTCTTTATAGATGTTTTTTTTTTTTTTTTTTCATAGAATTTAATTTTATAGAGTACCAACAAAAGATAGTTATTATAAGATAGTTTCATAAAAATTACTTTCGATTTTTTTTTTCTTAGTTAACGTTATTGTTTTTCTAATGTGATCGGAATTCTTGATTTCTTCAAACGATTCGGATGTACTATTATTTCCCTTCTGGGGAGCTTAATCCGTATATTTCCCTTTGACAAAATAGCAGTAATCTGGTGAGGCCCGGTGTAGTGGTCGCCGAGTTTTCCAGGTTTCGGACCTTTAAGCAAAAATACTGGTTCACCAATTTTGAACGTTACAGGATTACTTCTTTTATCCTGGTACTCCTTGGAGCGTTGCTTAGCTTGAATCAAATTTCGCCGTCCCATCCCCTGAATTTCATTAATTTGCGTTACCAGTCGAGTCAAATAGTCATCATACGTACTTAATTTTTCTTGCTCGTTTGGCGAAATCGCGGATGGAGTACGAGCAATTTTTCCGAATACTAATTCGTATGGTGTATGTTTTGTGCCTTCATGGACAT
Source organism: Ephialtes manifestator (assembly GCA_963970395.1). NCBI lineage: Eukaryota > Metazoa > Arthropoda > Insecta > Hymenoptera > Ichneumonidae > Ephialtes > Ephialtes manifestator. Next base: position 21,225,620 of record OZ019968.1, read on the forward strand.
TAGTGTTGTAGTTATAAATTGCCATTTCAACCCATTCATCCCAATCATTTTGTTTTGTAGTGAATTGTTTTAAATATTCCCCAAGAGCGTGATGTGATCTTTCTAACGAACCATTAGACTGAGGATGAAAAGCTGTGGTCCTTACTTTTCGGATTTTAAATAATTTAGCTATCTGTTTTATAAAGTTGCTCAGGAAATTGCTTCCTTGGTCTGTAAGCACAGCTTTTGGAGACCCAAAGTAACAAATAAAACGTTTGACAAATGCTTCGGCTATTGTTACGGCTCTAGCATTCGGCAATGGGGTAGCTACTGAGTATTTTGTTAGTTGATCTTGAATAGTTAAAATATACTCATTTTCTTTTCTGGTTTTTGGCAGAGGGCCAACTATGTCCATAGCGATTTTATCGAATGCGATTGCGGGAGTATCAGTTATTATCATCGGTTGTTTGGTTTTTACACGTACCAATTTTTTTAATTGACATTGAAGACATCTTTGTATGTAATTTTGTACGTCTAATTTCAAGTTTTTCCAATAATAATCATGACGTATTCGATTGTACGTCTTACTTACACCTTTGTGACCCCCTATTGCAGAGCCGTGCTTTTCTTCGATGATTTTCTCTCGCTCCTCCTCTAATGGTTGTTTAACGATTCCGAGACAAATAATCATTTTAACTTCAGCCTGAGCAAATATCAAATGAATTTGCTTCGCAATGTTTTCCCACGGTACGTTTAATATAAACTCAGACTTAGCAATACTTACTACCGAAAGTCCCAATTTTTCTATCAAATATCGCGCGTCTTTTAATACTTTAACGATATTTTCTAGTATCAAAGTAGGACCTTCGCCAGAATTGTCTGTAATTGGCAATGCTAAATAGAATTTATTATTTCTTTTTGAGACCGATTGTGCTTTACATAATTTCAAATTTTTCAGGTGTGACAAGTCATCGTTATCTTGTAATGCCAGCGCTCCAGAGTCTATTGGTTCATTTTTTGTCGACACAAAATAGATTAAATTATCTTTGCGAGTAAAAAATAAATCGCGAGACTGTACAATGTTTGTTGTTAACAATCGTCCCCTCGGAGGTTTGGAAGAAGTATCAGGGGGCAAGGAAACGCTAGGTGTATCGTTTTCTGGTTCGTCGTCGCTCGAAGACGCGGAAGAATCGGTTTCTAGACGGCGTGGAGCCCGTTTTCTCCTTATCTGTGTGTGGGTGTTTGTAATATGTTCGTTAATTCGTGACTCCATCTCGTCCGCAGAGTCTACAGTTCTAATACTTTCAGTATGATCGAACATGTGTGGCAGCGTCACTTCGTCTACGAAAGAAGACTCGCGTTGCCGTAGTTCATCGTTAATCCCTACCGTTCCAGCTGTGTCGACCAGACCTCGCGTCGCGTCTCCTTCTACCGCCTCCAAGTCGCGTGGATCCCTCTCGTCGTGTATATCGCGTGTCTCCGGCGCAAGTGTCAATGATGTTAATTCGCGTGATTCTAAATTTTGGTCGCTCACTTCGAGTTCTTCTATAGGTTCAAGATCCCAATCGCATTCATCCATATCATAATCGTGATATTGTCTTTCAGGAATATATTCTTCAATATTTTCGTCATCTTCCGAATCTGCATCTAACAATTGTTCAATTTCTTGTTCAGTTAAATTATTCTTGAATTTACTTCTACTACCGGTTACGGGATTTATTTGAATTATGTAAATGCCGTCCGATCCAATTGGGTTTTGCACGGGATTTCGCGATAAAGCATCAGCATTAACGTTGGTCTTTCCCGCTTTATAGACTACATCGTATTCATATTCAGCAAGTTTTAGTCTCCAACGTAGAATTTTCGGATTCCCGTCCATTGCCCGCCGAAACCACGTCAATGGTTTATGGTCGGTTACTACAGTAAATTTACGGCCATATAAGTACGGTCTGAAATGTAATATTGAATATACTATTGCCAAAGCTTCTTTTTCGTAAGTATCGTATCTCTCTTCGATTTGGCTGAGGGCTCTAGAGGCGTAAGCGCAAGGATGGTCATTATTTATTTGCCCTTGGGACAAAATGCTACCTATTGCATATCCCGATGCATCAGTTGTCAAAATAAAAGGTTTGGTAAAATCCGGATATTGCAAAACAGGAGCAGTGCAAAGTTTTTCTTTCAAAATTTCAAATGATTTCTGTTGTTCCGGTCCCCAAATGAAAGAATTTTCTTTACGTAAAAGTGCAGTAAGAGGTTTCGTTATTTTTGCGTATCCCTCAATAAAACGTCTATAATAACCCGTTAAACCCAAGAATTGACGAATATTTTTAATATTTTTGAGTGGCGGATAATTTCGCACTGCTTCTATTTTCTTTGGATCCGGTCGAACTCCATTATTTCCAATTACGTGACCCAAATACGCGACCTCTTTTTTCAAGAATTCACATTTGTCCGGTTGCAGTTTCAAATTCGCGGCCTCTAAACGTTTCATCAATTCTCGATAAATCTCGTCGTGTTCTTCAAGGTTTTTCGCGTAAATAACGATGTCATCTAAATACACAAATACCCCTTTACCGAGGAGTCCACTCAACGTGAGATCCATGGCTCGTTGAAAGGTGGGCGGAGCGTTCCGTAACCCGAAAGGCATTCTCACGAACTCGAAGTGACCGCGCGGTGTAGTGAACGCGGTTTTGTGACGATCTTCCGATGCTACCTCTATTTGATGAAAACCCGAAGCTAAATCAAAAACAGAAAAATATTTCGCCCCTCCCAATTGGTCAAGGATATCATTGATATTCGGTATCGGATATGCATCAGCAATTGTCTTTTCATTTAAGGCACGATAATCAAATACTACTCTCCATTTTTTGTTACCTTGTGAATCGTCTTTTTTAGGCACAACCCACACAGGACAGTTATATGGTGAAGTAGAAGGAATTATTATGCCCTTTTCCAACATATCCTCCACCTGCTTACCAATTTCTCCTTTGGTACACTCTGGCCAACGATACCCACGGGTGTTGATCGGAAAATCGTCTGTTGTCGGTATTCGATGTTGTAATACAGTAGTGCAAGTTAACGCGTCGCCTGGGATCTGATACAGATGTGCGCTCTCCTTTAAAAGTGTCCTAATACTTGCACCCTCTTTTTCATCGACATCTGAAAGTCTTAATAAATTTTGTATTTGATTATAACGGCCAATCATATTTGTTTCTGATATTACATAACACGAACTCTCACGAGCGAATGGCGGTATTTTATTAGTGATTGACACAATATTCAGTCTACTTACGAGTGCCGCATCTAAAATTCTATATGATTTTGCAGTTTGAATTGAATTTACTGGATTTGTTGTGATAAAGTTGCTGTCTTTGGCATTAACAGGTTGATTAATTTGTGATTCTAAGAAAGATTCTTTGCACTGAGGATAAACATTATTTTCCGTAAATTCTTCCCAACCTTGTTGGGTATTTAATGAAATTAATTCTTCGCAGATTTCAATGTCCTCTTTAATTAACTCATTAGTATTGACTTCATCATTATTTACTCTCGTCGCTTTTCTCAAATCAAAATCAATATCCTTTTCATCATTTCTATCGTCAAAAATTTTTATCGCGTTTTCCTCAAGTTTTCCTGAGTCCAAATTACTAGAATATCCAATTAGTTTTGGTGACTTGATTTTCCTCAAAAAATTAGAATTATTTTTCTCATGACAAAAAGATACCTGTTCACTCACTGTAGATGCATTCTCCAAACTCGAAGTACTCGTATATGCCTCGTGGTTAATTTCATTATTTTTCTTACCATAATCCGCCTCTTTTCTGGGTTCGGATATCTGTAAAAATTTTAATTTTGGTTCCGCCGTTTTTACGTCCGGACACCCTCTTTTATTATCTTCACAATTCTTCAATTTACTCACACGAGTATTACTTTTATTTGACTTCACTGGACTTTCTTCTACATCACTTAGTAAAACAGTTTCTCTATTATTTATTTGATTCTCACTCTTTACTTCTTCATTTTTGGTACAATAGTCCTTCTTACCAATGATATCAAACACTATTAACGACAATATTAACAATTTCTCCATTACTGACGCGACGTTCTTTACTTGATTTTCAACTTCCTCAACATTTTCAAATATGGCTTTAGTAGGCTGCACTTTATTTTCACAAATCTCTACTTTATCCAAAATTTCATTTTCTTCCTTGCAAACAGAATCTTTCAAAACATCTTCTTGTAAATAATTTTCTTCGACAAAGGTGCTTTGTCCAGCGGTGGACCCAAATTCTCTTTGAGAAATGACAAAGTCAGATCTCAAAGGTTCTTCCACCGCTGCGCTACCTGTTACCTGTCTCTGCTCTCCTATTCCCATCTCCTCGTCGTCTCTCCTTACCTCGGTGTTGTCAGTTAATCCCTCCGATGATATTAACTCTATTACCGGTACCTGTATAGCAATCGTATAGCTGTTGGTATTCGTAATATAGACATATGCTTTGCCGTTATTATTTTCAACAAATCCATTACTTATATTGACTCCTTTTCCTCCGTTGAGAGGGGGTAGATATCCCGCCCTCGCATCTAGATTTTTAATTCGCACGAAACATAATTTCGTTGTTTCTGCAGGAAGAATAATAAGTTCTTGAGTGGCAAATGGAATTATCGTATTCTGCATCTCTAATTGTCTATTTTCGTAATCAATTTTAACGCGATTTCCGTCAAGATATTCAGCTCCCAAAATTCCACCGTCCTTAATGGGAAAGTCGTTATCAACAATATGAAAAGTAGCAAACCGACCGAACGCCTGTATGTTTACGTAGCCCAAAGTAATAATTGAATCTTTAGTAATGCCGTTAAGTTGTAAAATTTCGTCGCGTTTTATCAAACTTGTTTCTTTTATGAATTTCTTCTTCAAAATATTTGGCCCGGCACCAGTATCGACCATCAAAGTAATAGGTGATATTAATTCTGAAGCTGTCAATTTTACACCCGGAACACTACTTTCCATATGCAGATGAATATTAAAAATTCGACTTACTCGTTTCTGGACGGCAGACTTGTTGAACCGCTTGCATGGACCGGGTACGTATTCGGAGGGGTCTCCCTGGGCGCACCCGAGCTCGGGAGCCCCCGGACGTTTCCCGAATTCCTATACCTTTCGTTATTTTGTGGTCGTACGGGGCAATCACGGATGAAATGACCCGACTGCTTGCAATAAAAACATTGAGACTCTCCGTTACCACCATTATCACCAGGTTTCTCCGATTCACGGCGATCGCTGAATCGATTGTTCGTCAAAGGCTGCGAATGATTATTACGAAATGGACAAATGTGTGCCCCGTGACCCTCCTTTTTACAGATTTGACAATGTACCGTGTTAGCCCCGTGGTATCGAAGATTCTGCGGGACTTGCCTTCTTGCCATTTCCGTCGGTCTCGATTGTTGCGAACATTGGTTTGCATAATGTCCGACATTTTTACAAAGTTGGCAAATTACACGCGAATTTACGACATCGTTCCTTCTTGGAGGATATAATTGATAACATCGATCACCCGTATGTCCGCGTTTATTGCAAACCTGGCATATTGTTAGTTGCGGCGCCTCGATGCTATTTTTGTTGTCATGCAGTGGTGAGAAAAAACATCTATCGGCAGTATGTCCGATTTTTTTACAAATTTGACATGTATTTTCGGTTCGTTGTTCACTCGATTTTCTAATAGCACCGGTAGTTTGCGCGTATGAAACATTCTTTTTCGGGCACTCTTTCGCTACATGCCCCTTCTCGTCGCACAGCTGGCATACCGTTGCCTCGCTACCTATTGTACGCACGTTGCGTCGGACCTCGGGTTTTACATCCCGAACACCTGAGGTTTCCCGATCTCGGCTTCTCAACGCGGCGCGCGACACTAATTCTTTTTCAATCTGTACGGCGTGGAGAATTAATTCGTCGATATCGTCTCTAAGCGTAAGCCGTTGCTCTATCTCTGGTTTCAATCCATGCAAAAAACAGACGGGCAAACTTTTTCTAGTGTTTTCAATGGAAGCTTCCGATCTCGCGTCATCTCCCTCCCTATCGTAACTTTCCATAATTAGGTTACCAATATCTTTCACGCGATTCGCATAAGAGATTACCGATTCATTTTCACGTTGATATATAGTTCCCAGCTGTCCTTGTAGTTGATAGACGTTATAGGTTGGACCGTACCTTTCTTTAAGAAATTTTCCCAACCCTTTTATTGACTCAAATTGCATGCCCTGTATCGTTCGACGAGGTTCACCTATAATTTTTACGCGTACAGCCCGTACCAGATTACCTTCGGCTCCCGGTCCCATCATAGTAAGGGCCTCGTGACATCCTTGAATAAACATAGTTAAGGACATCGTACGACCATCGTAGTTGGGGATTACGGCTAGCGCGTCTCGAAGGGAAAGGGTTTGATTATTGTTGGCCATTGTAACTGAGGATTGTCTGTCTTTTTCGGTGTTGTCTATTAATTTTTTACTAGAGTTGCTTTCCGACTGTACTTTTATTTTTTTCTCTTTACTCAAAATTTCAAATCGTTCCGGTGTGTCTTTAGAACCGCCCGCAATAGCGTGATCGTCTTGAATAATTAAGTTTTTCAGCAAGTTTGTAGGTTTGATTGTTGATGATTTTAATATTGATCTCAATTTGTTTGACTGTGAAATGTTATCTCCTCTTTTGGGAGTAGATTTTATTTTTCTATCAATTATTTCACGATTCTCAGAAGGCAAAGTATTAAATGGTGTAGAACCACCCAAAGGAGTGTAGTAGGTATCGTTAGAGGAAAGAGAAGCTTTAGGTGGCAAAGAACTGGCAGACGTTGTTGGAACAAAAGGCGTCTGGTCCACACCTGGGGATTTAGGTGTTTCAGTCGAACTCTTCGAATCCTCTATTCTGACCTGTGTTGACTCAGGTGTTGGTATCGCGCGACCCGGCCCTTGGTATATTACTACCGGTAAATATGAAGATGCGTCGTTATTATCCGATCCCGTAATAAACCCTACCAACGACAACCCTCTATTCGGTTCTCCTGTTTCCACGGCTTTACGGACTCTTTCGGAAAATTGTTCGAAACTTTCTTCAAATTCTGGAATATCGTTAGGTGTTGTTGAACCTTTAAATTGATTCTGTTCGTTTTCTAATTCATCCGTTTCAAAATCGGCGTCGCTTATTGATTTTGTGTCGTCACTGTCGTCGTTCACTTTGTCGTTATTATATTCTTTTTGTTTTGTCTTAGTAATCCCTCCACTAGTTATTTCCAACAAATTGACTTTACTATCTCCATCCAATGTAACGCTCTCTCTTTTTCCTGCTTTCGTTAATGACTTTTCTATATTTTCCGTATGAGTACTGTTCAATTCGTCTGATTCTAAGTCGGAGCTCTCGGTGTCTGTTTCTTGAGGGGGTTCGATAGGCTCGACAGGCACAGCTGTCGGATTCGCGATTACGTTACCGAGTTGATTCGCGGTGACTGTACCAGTGGTCGTGGAAGAATTTATTTCTCGCGAGTTATTTCTTCTGTCGTTAGGGTAGATATGTACTACTGAATCTTCAACACTCGTTTTTGACCGAGTTCCGTGCATTTATAATAATTATGTTACCCGTTTATTTCGTACGATTATGACGCTGTATGTAGTTGTATCTAAATTTCTTCGCGGTTTTTGATTTTTTTTTTGCTTAATTGTTTTCAATTGAAATTGATTGCACCAACAGATAAAAATGTCTATGATTTGAAACAAGCACTTTTCTATCATTTGAAGAAATGATAAGCCTAAAAGAGGCAAAGAAGAAACTTTTTTGATGGCTGAAATTTAATTCGTGTATGTCGTGTGTGTCTATACGCATATACCCACATATATATATCTATCCAAGTATATATATCTATATATTTTTTTATTTGGTGAACACAAAAAGAAACGGTAATTTTTAGGTTTCCGTAAGGTCTGTTATTATTGGTCTTGATAAAATTATTTTTGTATCGACTCACTTTATTTTGGTAATTACTGGTAATTTCTCCCACTCACACGCGGTTACAGTCGGGTGATAACTCGATTTTATTGAATTATTATTTGATTTTACTTGGTTTTTGCCAACAGTTATGCCTCTGTACAAATTCTTAAGTTGTCTCAAAAAATGTTTGCGTCCTCCAGATCTTCTTTTGCCCATTTATTTGGTAAATTGTTGGGGAGTGGAGTATCGCGGTGGACCGCGCAAGTCTCCAAGGATGAGATGAGAGTATCGCGGATGTCCGCGCAAGTCTCTCAAAAGGTGTAGGTATAAGGGTATCAGAAGACGAGGAGTTCTCAATGTGTGACTTTTTTTTTCTTTTAAAAATTCTAAATTTTTTTTTTTTTTTTTTTTCAAATAATATAATAAAATTGAGTTATTCGATTTTTCGAGGCACTGGTTTCCGTGTGGATCTTCTTAATTTTATTTCAGAATTTTCTTTTTGTATTTTTCTTTGTAATTGTAATTTTAGTAAAAATCGATACTTATTAATTTGATCAAGAGTTTCTATGGCTTTTATTTTGAGTTCTAAATTTTTACCACAATTTTTTTTTCGACCTTTTCATTTAAACTTTTCATTCGTTAATTACCGTTTATTTATTTTATTGTTCTTTGAAAATTATTATTTACTCTTTTACTATTCTATACACAATTTTTCCTGTCTTCGCATACAAAAGTATTCTTTTTAGATCCCGGACGCGCCCCCAATTTTTGTTACGTCAAGTTTGCAAAAATTAAATAATTTCGACAATCTTACACGTTTTGCACGTTAACGAAAGAATTTACCGTGCGCTAGTTAAGGAATATAAAATATTCCCTTGACTACAACTGACGATAGTATCGTTAACGCAAGCCTGTTTTCGGGTCTAATCTTTCGAAAAATAACCCAGGATTAGGCTAAAGATTCTACTTTTGTAGAGGTGAAAACGAGGATAACTTGTGTATTTACGATGATGTTGATATATATTTTCCTTACTTACGTTGTTATACTTTGAACTTACGTGATATTTACCGTGTAATTGATCTTGTTGTACGACGTGGAGATGGCTTCTTCTTCTGGTCAGTTATTCGAATGATAATTCCGTAGAAGTCTTGGGTATTGGAAAATCGCGGGATGACGGAATCAAATATGAGAGATATTTAATTTTGCAGCTTAATGGTTCCCCACCATTCATGGTTTTGTTGGATGGTATTCCAACAAAAATATAGCGCAACGTAAATCAATATTTTACCGATATCCACCGAAAAAAAGGTCGGGGGCGTACTTAAAATGTTAAACAGTGGTTCGATAAATTGGCGTCGATTTCTAATACAATGATGTAGTAAAAACAATAGTTTGACTTCTAAATCCACTAGCCGTGTTACAATCGGAATATTCACGCAAGTTTTCTCAAAAGAATTGTTCAAAGCATGAGGTTGCTTGTATGACAATGGGTCAAAGAGTGACAATACCTCTGACCGTAATAAAGATCGAATGGTGCGTGGAAGATGAGGCCGAGACCCCATTGCCCGGTGCTTTTATACGACTGAGTACCGCTTCTCCTACCTTATTTCTAGAGTCTACTTTTAATTAGGCTACCAGACGTGTCCCCGCAAGTCGTTCGGGAGTTTGGGAGGGTGACATATGAGTCTTCGATATCGATATACCTTGAACGTGTTACAGCTAGCCTAGTAACCGCTTCACCCATACATGTCCCTTAGCAAGATGATACACGCTTCCCATTGTCCCTCGCGTCTTCGGGTCGGCTGAGATTAGGTCTCGTTTTTGATAGGCGAATTTCGTATCGGACGTTCCAGTTCTATTTTGATTGCGGAATAAATTATGCCCGCTTGTCTTTCGCGAGGGCTATTATATTGTGAACTGGAAGATCGAATAACGCAAATAATTTTAGTAACTGTTTGCTACATATTTCATTAATTGTCATGCTTGTGGTTAAAATATATTTTGTTAATTAATATAATTTCTTTAATTATTTTTATAAATTCCAAGTTTAACGATTAAAACATTATTGCTTAATTTGTCAAGATTCCATCATTATTTATTTGGAGGGAGAGTATTTGTCATAGTCGACTCTTCTTTATTTTTAGAGAAAACTGAACAATAATTAATTTTAATAATATGATAAATGAGATCACCGACATTTTTGTGCCAACCAATCTTTTTGGAGAGTTTCAATCTCAAGCCGAAATTCTGAGAAATAAAGTTAAATCTTTATTTGATTATCAGTTTTTCGGGGGAGATATCAGTCGTTTTATTAGTCCCGTATGAGGGTTGTTAATAATAGTTCTTAGATGGTTGGAGGATTTTCCAACAGAACTCATTTCTTTCCGACGAAAAGGTCGGGTGAACCGGGCCTCGGGAAGATTTTAGGCTCTCTACCTTTGTCATCGACAATGAGAGAACTCTTCGACTATTATATCTTTTTAATCCCCGGCCACTTGGCTAGTGATTGAACGGTCCAGTGCTGGCGCAGCGATTCTCATTTGAATTCTTTCTTGAATCTTTATGATAAAGTTTCCGAAGCAAATTTTCTAAGTATTTTCGAAATATTTTGCGAAGTTACGTCGTGACGTAACAGTACTATTATTTTTCTTTCGTTTCATAGCTAGCGGCAAGTAAATTATATACTTACAATTGTTAAACAACATTTTGGTACAGATAAACGATATTGAATTACTGATTAACAATACTAAAGTGACTCGATAACGAAACGCGTTGAGTAAGGGCGTTCGTGACCGTAAGGTTGACGGATCAAATTTTTATGTAAGCATTTATTTATTTTTTAAAAAATTAGAGCAAATACCGTTTTAAAGTGTCGGAATGTCCACCTTTTATTTTTCAGTTTTCAGTTCATGTTTTAATCGACCCAAAATTTACTTAATTAGTTACAATAATTATACATTCTTGATAAAAAAAATGCATGAGGAAAGAATCGATCCGCGAACCTTCCGAATACGAAGCTTGTATCTACGCGCTTCGCCACCGCGTCGCTTTACTTTAGGTTTTCAGTTACTCGATATCGTTTATCTAATATAATTTCTGTTATAATTGGAATTTGGACAATTAGCATCACTTACCGACTTAAAAACTGGCAATAATCGCCTTGCAATCTGAACAAACTAAAATAACTTGTTTATACTTTTCGCGTACAGATGCTATACCTCTCGCCCCCTATGATACGACGGTTTTCGACGAAACGCACAATTAAACGCTCCTTAAAGCGCCTCCAGGTGATAGTAGGACTGAATCCAATAATTAGTCAATCCGTAATTACGTGTAAAATTAATGTATTCGAGTACGATCGCGTAAGTACGAACGTAGAAGAATGCTCTGTTCAAAATTCCCGCTCTCTGGGATCTAATCGTACGCTGCGCCTCTATCGGCGAAAGCTGAAATAATTTTGGCCCTTTTCATCGACCATCCGCTCAGCGCTACGTTCGGTCTCCTTTACTCTATCCTCCATGGTCGCATCACTACTCTTCTAGCCACGCGAAAAAACAGCTGTTTGATTGTAGTAATAGGTCAGGTCATTTATTTAAAATGTTGAACTTTATTACTTAGATACAGAAAACTTATTTTATTAATACAGGATATAATGACTTCGCGTGTGGCTGTTTGGACAGACGCCAATAGACTGACTAAAGATATTGCGTGTTGCTACGCCTAGCCTGTGGCGCAACAGTCACACTCTTACTGCAGCTTGAAGCGCGCCATGAAGACGCGCCCCGAGAACCGTGTCCGCCTTACCGACAGACGCTACATTACTCCCCCCCCCCCCCCCCCCCCCCGAGTAATTTGACCTAGGTAAAGTTACGAAATTTATTTTCTTTTTTCGCGAGTAGGTTCTCGGTTCGTTTTGCTGTTTGTTACTAGGAGGTTGAAAAGCTGTAGAAGGGGTCTGTTGGGTGGTCTGTTGATCCGTGGATGGTGTCTGTTAAGCAGACGTACTCTGTTGATTTTCAACATCGCTTCTCGTTGATGCAGCAGGTTCCTCTGGTATCGCAGATTCGAAAAACGCTGGCTTCAGTCTCTCAGTTGAAATCGTTGTAGGTTGTTCTTTTATGTTGACTCGAAAAACGTAATCAGATATGCGTTCCAAAACTTCGTAAGGTCCTTCATACGGTTGCTCGAGCGGTTTTTTAACGCTGTCAACTCGTACGAAGACGTGAGTACAGGGGTATAACGTCTTGTGTGCAAATGCTTTTCGCTTATTGTGGTGTGCTGAAGGTGCTGATCGTACCTTTCTCATCTGCTCTCGAAATTGCTCGACAAAGATTTGCAGATTTCCAGATGGTTCCTCGTCTATGAAGCACTCACCAGGAAGTCGTAGAGTTGTTCCATATACTAACTCGGCTGCCGTGGCTTTTATGTCTTCCTTAAAACTCGTACGCAGTCCGAGAAGAACGACGGGAAGCACCTGAACCCAGTCGGCCGTATTGTGGCACATGATAGACGTTTTGAGTGATCGATGCCATCTTTCAATCATGCCGTTCGAGGCTGGATGGTATGCTGTTGTTCTAGTTCGTTCACAACCGATGAGTTTCGTAAGCGCTTGGAAAAGAGTTGACTCGAACTGTGCATCTCGATCTGAAGTAACTATTGCGGGCGCACCAAAACGCGATATCCAACCTGTGAAGAATGCCTTGACTATTGTATCAGCGGTTACATCAACGATAGGCACTGCCTCTGGCCATCGCGTAAACCTATCGATCATTGTTAGGCAGTAACGAAATCCTTTTGAAACTGGTAATGGTCCTACAATGTCAATGTGGACGTGATGAAACCGAGTATCCGGGATCGGAATCTTCTGTGGTACGTTTTTCTTGTGCCGGTGAATCTTGCTGCGTTGACATGGTAGGCACGTTCGAGCCCTCTCCATTATATCTCTATTCATACTTGGCCATACGAATCGTTGGCTGATAAGTCTTTTCGTAGCGCGTCCACTGGGGTGCGATAGATTGTGAGTAGCGTCGAATATGCGTTTTCGGAGTGATTTCGGAACATATGGACGAACGTCGCTTCCGGAGATGTCACAGTAGACGATTGTGTCCGAACTGTCGACTCGCAGTTTTCGTAACACGAGTGATGTCGTCGTTCCTGGGTCAATTAACTCCTGAAGTTCTTCGTCCTCTACCTGATGTTATGCGAGCTCATCGGTGCTTACCACTACGTGCATGTCTACCGATTCCAGTCGGGATAAGGCATCTGCCACAACATTCTCGTCGCCTGCAACGTGAACAATTTCTGTAGAAAACTGTCCGATAAAATCTAATTGTCTTTGTTGTCTCGGTGAAGCTTTGTTCGACTTTTGTTGGAAAGCGTATATGAGAGGTTTATGGTCTGTATAAATGGTGAGTTGACGAGCCTCGACCATATGGATAAAGAATTTTAGACCACTATAGATAGCTTGCAGCTTGCGATCATAAGTTGAATACCTCGTCTGTGCAGGGGATAACATCTTGGAAAAGAATCCTAATGGTTCTGACACTTCACCGCGACGTTGTTCTAGTACCGTGTCAATCGCTGTGTCTGACGCGTCGGTGCGAAGAACAAGAGGTGCATCGATTAATGGATGAGCAAGTAGAGATGCATTTGCCAATTTGTTTTTGCACTGATCGAATGCGAGTTCAGCTTCGGGAGTCCATTCGATTACTCGCTTGTCTTTTTTTTTTAGCTCCGATTAAGTAACCGTGTAAATGGTGCCTGAGTTTGTGCGGCCCTCAGAATAAAGCGTCGATAAAAGTTAATAATGCCGAGAAAACGACGAAGTTCGCTAAGGTTAGTCGGTTTCTTGTATTCTTGGATGGCTTTTACTCGTTCATCAAGTGGTCTGATCCCTCGCTCTTTACTATGTAACCAAGGTATCTCACTTCGTTCGAACCAAAACAACACTTCGAAACGTTAATTGATAAGCCGTACTTACGCAATCTTTCGAACATTTCGCGTAAATGCTGTTCGTGTTCGATTGGGCTTGCTGATGCGACTATGATATCGTCGATGTAGCAGTGACAATAGTTGAGACCTCGAAGAGCAGTATCCATAAAACGTTGAAAGGTTTGGGCGGCGTTTCTTAATCCGAACGTCATGACATTAAATTGGAATAAACCAAATGGCGTTATTAACGCAGTTTTTGGTCTATCCTCAGGAGTCACTGGAATTTGATAATACGCGCGCTCCAAATCCAATGTTGAGAATATCGTACAGCCGTTGAGGTTATGTGCAAAATCGTGGAGATGCGGGATTGGATATTTATCGGGGTTTGTGACATTATTCAGGCGTCGGTAATCGCCGCATGGCCTCCAGTCTCCGTTCGGTTTTTCCACGAGATGGAGAGGACTTGCCCATGAACTGTTTGATGGTTCACAAATTCCGTGGTCCAACATGTACTGGAATTCTGCTTTCGCTTCCTTCAGTTTCGTGCCTGTGAGACGACGTGCTGGCTCGTAAACCGGCGGTCTTGTTGTCAGAATGTGATGCTGAACTTCGTGTGTTGGTTCTTTCATGGTCACCGGAAGAGTAATATCGAGAAATTCTTTTAGGAGATGTGAGTAGCTTCCTTTCGGATCGATCGATGAAATTGTGGTGTGCTCTGACTCAACCACTTCTCCGATGGAATGCTGCTTCGTACAGTTGTCAATCAGTCTGCGGTTTCTTAAGTCGATTAGAAGATTATAATAATAAATTTAATCGGCTCCTATTATACGCCTGTGATACGTCGGCTACGATGAAGATCCATGGAAATTATCGTCGCAATCCGAGATTGACGAAAACTAGAACCGCTCCGTAAGTATTAATCTGGGATCCATTCGCGGCGTAAAGTTTTATATCTATTGTTTTTAACTTTTTACCTTTTACTTTAGTCTTTGGTAGTACGGATAAGTCAGCTCCCGTATCTATGAGGTACTTTGTTTCAGTCTTATTATCTGTTATCACAAGGCGATATCGCTTTGGGCCGTCCGTGGCCGCCAAACCGCGGATCGGCTCATTTAGTTTTCCGGCTTCTTTCCATCCCACGAGCAGGGTTGTCGACATTTTCGTGCTTTTTCCCCGAACTTGTCGTGGTAAAAGCCCAAATCATCATTGTGATCGCGCTCTTGAGAATTATTTGTTGACTTTCGTCCGCGTGAACGTGATTGGCTACGGCGTCTGTTTCGGCCGCGGATTTGGCCAATTTCCCGTGCCATGTCTTGTATCATTTTTCTTAGCTCGGAGAGTTCCGTATCGCCCCCTTGTACATTCGCTGTCGCAGGTGTGATTGCAGCTATGTTGGGTTTTGACACTTCAACGATTTTGTCAGCCTATAGAGCAAGTTTAGACAGATCAGCTACTTCACTTATCGCTAGAATGCCTTTTTCGTAATCCGGTAATTGCTCGAGGAACAGCGTTCTCAATACGGTATCGTTGCACTGCCCGGCGGCTAGGTTACGTAGCCTCTGAAGCAGGTTGGAAGGTTTTTCGTCTGTGGCCTCGTTATTTCTCAAAAGCCTACGCAATTTTGATTCGCTAGTCTCATAGAATGAGCCTATGATTCTTGCCTTCAGAGTATCGTATTTATTTTCCGCAGGTGGCGTGGCTATAATATCCGAGACAAATGGGAGGACCGATTGTTCTAAGTTAACAATAATATACCTGAATTTTGTTTCGTCGCTCGTGATGCGTGAGATCGAAAATGCTGCGTCCGCTTGCGCAAACCATAACACTGGGTTTTCTTTCCAAAATGGCGGTAGTCTTACCGCTCGTGCTGTGTTTACCGCGTTTTCGTCGTCCATTTGCAACATACGTCGCATACGTGCGACTTCTTCGTCGTTCATTATTCCGTTGTTGTTATTGGGAATATTTCCGTTATTGTTTGGGTTTTCTCTGTCGTTTGAACTCGACACTCCGTCGCCCGTTCTTGCAGGAGGATGAGGAGAATGCGTTACGGCCATTTACAAAGCACAGAAAAATATTGCGTAATGTCTTTTGTTCGCAGCACTCGTGGTCGCGATTTTCTTTCTCTTGCCGGGTCACCAATTCTGTAGTAATAGGTCAGGTCATTTATTTAAAATGTTGAACTTTATTACTTAGATACAGAAAACTTATTTTATTAATACAGGATATAATGACTTCGCGTGTGGCTGGTTGGACAGACGCCAATAGACTGACTAAAGATATTGCGTGTTGCTACGCCTAGCCTGTGGCGCAACAGTCACACTCTTACTGCCGCTTGAAGCGCGCCATGAGGACGCGCCCCGAGAACCGTGTCCGCCTTACCGACAGACGCTACATGATCCAGAACTCTGCGGCATCTGACGAGTTGTGAATCTATTGGAGCTACGACGAGGCTTCTCGCATGGTCCAGTAGCTGGCGCCGGCGTGGATTTCTTTGTTTTAAAGATTACTACACAGTTTCTCGGTATAATCGATTGATTACTTTTATCGCTACAAATATGTGATTATAGTTTGAATTTTGTGAAATCTTGATGATTTCCTAGAATCCAAAGTATGATTTTCAGGAAAAAATTATCGACGCATTCCGACAAGGAAATTTCTCGAATGCCGGCTCAGCGATACAACGCGAATGGCTGACTACAGACACGTTGAATCGCGCGTGTAGTACTTTCGTCATATTTTGCAATAAGCTTTGACGACTGTTCTTAGCGCATTCGTTAATATGTTCAAACGAAGACTGAAAGCTCTGGACTATCTGGACTGGGATAAAGTTAACGGAAACGGTGAGTATCTAAACATTGTCTTGTTGCTCGTCACCCACCGTGTCATTCTCACTAATTTGCAAGGTGTTTTGTTAGATATCCAGCATTTTCGTAAACTAGTCGTGTGGCTTGAGGATCAGAAAATTCGCCACTATACCATTCAGGATCGCGAAGAACTCCGGAATATCGGTAGTGAGAAGTGGCAGAAAACATTTGCCAAGTATTTGGATGATCTTGGATGTCCTGTAACCACTCACCCTCTGGACCAATTAGAGTGGCTTTTGGGCCTGGCTGTTCGTTTGGAATTTGATGATGACTGTAAAAATACTTTCATTATTACTTTGGGATATATCAGTTATCATTTTATTTGACACATGTAAAAATTTTTAGTGAAAAAGTATCAGGAAGTAAAGAGCAAACAGAATGAGAAAAAGGAGGCTGCGATTCCTAGTGTCAAGTCGACAAACCCACTGGATAATCTTGACTGTAAGTATCAAAAGCAGATCACAATAGTCAATAGAATTAAAGAGGGTATGCAATTTTCTAATTTATGTACAGTGCTATTTTTTAAACAGAGTGTTCAGCAAACAAATAAAACATGCTGCGGTCTAATTCATGGTAGTTTCTGAATTAAAGGAAAACATAAACGGATACAATGTAGAACTTCGCACTGTGCTTCCTAATTATTTTTCACTATTCACAAAACTACCTTTATGAGAAAGTCAAATAATGTTAATCATTATGTCAAACATTTAGGTTTCCTCATAGAAAAAGTTTTGTAAAAATTAACAAACAATAATAAGGCAATCTGCAAAATTCTGCATTGCAATTTTTAGGCTGACAGCTAAAAATTTGTTCAAGTAAAAGCATTTATGGACATTTTTCAAAGTCTTAAAAACGTTATAACAATGGAATGTACCCAGCAATTTTTACAAAATTTATGCCAAGTAAACAACTTTTCTCACTTCCGGGCCGAAAGCGACAACTTTCCAGGTTTCGGCTCCGTCGATGAGAAAAATCGTATACACTCCTTGGGCAGTAAATAAGAAAGCCTCAGATCACATGTTTGTCGATTACATGTGATCGGAGACATTTCTTACTTTACTGCCCTAGGTGTGTAATATACTATTTTGTAACACGTGCATGAACAGCGGTGCTTTTCATGACAGTTTTGCGGGCCGAAAGTGGCTAGTTTCTTAGCAGTGTTAAAACGATAGGTTGGCGCATGCGCAGTTCGCGATTCCTTCACTTTCGACCCTGCTGTTTCACTTTCGACCCTAGGGTGGAAAGTTGGTAACCTCACTTTTCACTGTTCGTCCCGCAAAACTACCATTCAAAGCACCACTATTCATGCACTTGTTACAAAAAGTATAGTGTGCAACACGGGCCAAAATTGGCGTTTACGACTCGTGTGATTGCAGCCCTCTCTTCGCTCGGGCGGCAAACCTCACTCTCGTCGTAATCGCCAACTTTCGGCCCTTGTTGCACAATATACTATTATGTCACTAGTGCGAGTGGCATAATAGTACTTTGCGATACAAGGGCGAGAAAGCGATCATTATACGCAGGTTGGGAAGTTGATCGCACGAACCCCACGAGTATCGTAATGTACTATTATTTCACGAGTGCGAGAAGTAGGCACTTTTCGCACCGCGTGGCATAATAGTATATTACGATACAAGTTTTTCCATCGAGGTGGGAAAACGGCGATTTATGCACGCGCGCATTATTATATAATTAAGAAATGTGATTTAGTTTCTTAGTTAAATAACAGCAATGATATAAAACATAGTCATTTATTTTTTATTACACTTCGGATTAATCAATTTCGGAATCGGTGTGCCAAATTTGGTTAAACCATTTGTTGTCGTTGCCAAGAAAAGTGGTGACATTGAAAATCTCATCGATCAGCTGATCACCGCGAAACGCATAACTCCCGACTTCTGCACGGCAGGCGGTCGAGAATAAAAAAGAAATATAAATGCCATATCTTGCAACAATGAGTTACTAGAAACAACGAATTGGTGTTTCACATTGAGTTGAATTACTGGCAGCTAATGATTCCTTTTAGCACTCATATTACTTGATAAAACCAAACAGTTTATCTGCATGTAGCTCATTCCTGAAATTGTGCATGACTCATGTTTTCTTCACACGATTCATCACTCACAATTGTTCTTAAATAATGTTTCATTTTTGCAGTTGAAAGTGCAGACTTCAAAGGTGGTGTGAGCTCCATAGCAAAATTGCTGAAAGTCACGCAGCATTCGAATCATTTGGAGACACTGCAAGCCTGCAGCAAACTCGTTTGTACTCGGCTAAATTCTTCAGCTGTGGCAAATCCAAATTCAGTTGCAGTAAAGGGCAAACCTTTCCCTATATTGGAAACCGACCTAGGTTTCGACATGGGTGACCGTGTATTAAATAATGCCGCTAAAGCTCTTAGTTTGTTGTATATTCAGGATCTCAGGAATCTCCAAACGCGAATAAACGAGGCGATAGTGAGCGTTCAAAGTATAACTGCGAATCCCAAGACTGACACTAAGTTAGGCAAGGTCGGAATATAAACGACGATCCTGCAGTCTCGACTATGCAATATAATGTAAACAGTGCTGCATCCCAATAGTTTGGAGTATCCCGATTTTAAATACTCACTTATAACGAGTTTTCTGAACGAAGTACTTGTTTATAACATTGCTAGTTAAATCGTAGTACTAATTGTCTACCGATCTGAATACACTATTTCCGGAAAACACCGACTTGCCCCTTTGAATCACAAATAAAATCTTTGAAATCGATCTTATTTCCGTGTCGAAAATCAAATAACTTATTTACTCACAACTTAAGTTTTTTTATTACGTTACTTCCGCATTGCATTGTGGAAGAGAATATAGAAAACAAATTGAACTTTGAAAATCGTGATAACTATCCAGGTATTTTTATTTTGTACTTTTCCATCACCTACTCCGATTCGAAGTCGTGAAAGATTGTTGACGATGTTATCCCTGTATTCTCTCGAATTGTAAGCAAAAAACTTATCCCAACGAGTTGCAAGCACTTTAGAAAGTTTTGTATAAATTTCAATAGCAGAAGGATACTGGATGTTTAAAATAACGGTTTCAATCACATTCGAGTGTGCAACATGCTGATAATAAGTATTTATTAATTTAATCTAATAATTCGAACATATTTTTGTGTGAACTGCTTGTTTCTCTTTTTCTTCCCTTATTACTGCATACATTTTTGTTGTACAGTTTCTCGCGCGCGGGATATACGGCAGTTAAACGCAGCCGTCCAACTCCAAATGGACAAATTTCGTGGCTTGCCGTCACTTGCCCGAAAGGCGGAGCCGTCCTCCGAAAATTCGCGCGAAAAATACGAGCGTCACTAGGACCCTCCGCGCGAAATCTCAGAACACGAAAAGATCACAATCCACCGAGCCTAGCGATTCGACGGACCGTCGAATAGATTGCAAACGAGTCTAATGTTATAGGCACTGCGATGTTAATCGGTACGATGGACACTCCACCGTCAGACAAACAGATCTAATGGTCAGTTGGCCGGTACGCAAAGCACACAAAAGGCAAACCCACCGAAATACACATAAGTCTAAATTAGTTTTCATGGCCGCCGAGGGATGACGCTACCGACTGTAGGACGAGGAAGATTAAATTTTATTTAAAATATTTTTCTTTTTTTCAATCACATTAGTTATTTGTTGTATAATCACTACAAGATATTATTATGTTATGACAATCTTGAAATTATATTATAAATGTTCATTTTATAAAGTAATGGAGGCTTAAAACTTTGGTACAAAGCTACAAAGAAAACATTCTACTTGAGAAAATGTTTCATTTTATGACCCAGATGTTTTCTGCATCTGCAAAGTTTCGACTTTGACCAGCTGTAACTAAGTAACGCGGCGGACAAAATTTTTTTCCCTAGGCAGGTTTTTGCGTCTCACCATTATCTATAAGCACGTTTTTTCGTTTTCTTTCCTGCCAATACTTAAGAACTGGCGACAATTTCCGTCGGCAATTTCGCGTCTTTTTAGTTGCCCCATTTGAGCGTCTCAACGATTGACGCAAGCATTTTTTTTCCAAGGCAGATTTACTCGTTTTCCAAATATCTCCAGGTAATTTTCTCATTTTTTTTTCGAAATTTCGCAATCAATTTCAGTTGCCCCATTGTAACGTCTCAACGGTTGATACAGTACTTTCTTTTTCAAGGCAGGTTTGTTCGTTTTCCGAATATCTCCAGGCGTTTTTTTCATTTTTTTGAAATTTTTTTTCTTCAAAATTTGGCAATCATTTTTGTTATTTTTGTGGTTGTCCAAATGCACCGTCTCAACGGCAATTGATGCAATAATCTTTGTTTCAAGGCAGATTCATTCGTTTTGAGAATCTCTCCAGGTACACTTTTTTATTTTTTTATTGTTTTAAATTGGCAGTCATTTTGTCCACTTTTTTGCCGATGACCAGTTGAACCATTTCGCCTTTTCGTGCAATAAATGTTTTCCTAAGGTGTTTGTGTTCTGCGACTATCTCTACGTACTTTCTACATTTTCGTTTTTTTTTAATGATTTTTAAAAATTGGCATTTAGTTTTGTCAATTTTGGCGGTTCGCCAGTTGTACCATTTCACCTGGTATCGCGATTTATTTTTTTCCAAGGCAGATGTTTGCCGTCTGAGATCATCTCCAGGGACTTTTTTTAGTTTTTTTTAAAACTGTATTCGAAAAATGGCCGAGGCAATCTGCGTTTTTTCGCCATTGCCCAATTTTACCGTTTCACCGATTGGTGCAATTATTTTTTTGCAAAGCAGATGTTTGCATCTTGCGATTATCTCCAGATACTTTTTTCAGTTTTTTTTTTCGATGTTTTTAAAAAATTGGCAGTGATTTTAGTCATTTTTCTGCGGTTTTCCAATTCTACTGTCTCAATAGTTGATGCAATAATTTTTTTCCAAGGCAGATTCATTTATTTTGCAAATATTTCCAGGTACTTTTTTTAGTTTTTTTAAATTATTATTATATTCGAAAATTGGCCGAGGCTATCTGCATTTTTTCGTCGCTGCTCAATTCTGCCGTCTCAACGGTTGATGCCACCATTTATTTTTCCAAGGCAGATTTAATCGTTTTGTGAATATGTCCAGACCCTTTTTTTAAATTTTATTATATTCGTAAATTGCCCGAGGTTATCTGCATTTTTTCGCCGTTGACCAATTTTACCATTTCACCGATTGATGGAATTATTTTTTTTCCAAAGCAGATGTTTGCGTCTTGTAATTATCTCCAGGTACTTTTTTCAGTTTTTTTTCCGATATTTTTAAAAAATTGGCATTCATTTTCGTCATTTTTCTGCGGTTGCCCAATTCTACTGTCGCAACAATTGATGCAATGATTTTTTTTTCCAAGGCAGATTCGTTTATTTTGCGAATATCTAAAGGTACTTTTTTTAGTTATTTTTTTTTATTATTATATTCAGAAATTGGCCGAGGCTGTCTGCATTTATTCGCCGTTGCTCAATTCTACCGTCTCAACGGTTGATGCAATAATTTTTTTTCCAAGGCATATTCATTTGTTTTGAGTACATCTCCAGGCACTTTTTTTATTTTATTTTTTTAATTATATTCAAAAAGTGGCCGAGATTATATGCATTTTTTCGCCGTTGCCCAATTTTACCACTTCACCGATTGGTGCAATTTTTTTTTCCAAAGCCGATGTTTGCGCCTCACCATTATCTCCAGGTACTTGTTTAAGTTTTTTTTTTCGATGTTTTTCAAAAATTGGCAGTGATTTTCGTCATTTTTCTGCGGTTGCCCAATTCTACCGTCTCAACGGTTGATGCAATTTTTTTTTCCCAAGACAGAATTATACGTTTTTCGAATATCTCCAGGTACTTTTCTCGTTTTTTTTTTTTTTTTAAATCGATAATCATTTTTGTAATTTTGACGGACGCCCAGTTTTACTGTCTCAACGGTTGATGCAATAATTGTTTTATTGCATCAATTTGCAAGGCAGATTCATTCGTTTTGAGAATTGGTTTGAATTGCTTGGAGATATTCTCAAAACGAATGAATCTGCCTTGGAAAAAAAAATTATTGCATCAACCGTTGAGACGGTAAAAATAGGCAACCGTAAAAATTACAATAAAGATTTCGAAATATCGAAAAAAAAAAAAGAGAAAAGTACCTGGAGATAATCGTGAGGCGCAAACATCTGCTTTCGAAAAAAAAAATTGCACCAATCGGTGAAATGGTAAAATTGGGCAACGGCGAAAAAATGCAGATAACCTCGGCCACTTTTTGAATATAATTTAAAAAAAAAGTAAAAAAAATTCCTGGAGATGATCCCAGACCGCAACCATCTGCCTTGGAAAAAAATAAATCGTGATACCAGGTGAAATGGTACAACTGGCGAACCGCCAAAATTGACAAAACTAAATGCCAATTTTTAAAAATCATTAAAAAAAACGAAAATGTAGAAAGTACGTAGAGATAGTCGCAGAACACAAACACCTTAGGAAAACATTTATTGCACGAAAAGGCGAAATGGTTCAACTGGTCATCGGCAAAAAAGTGGACAAAATGACTGCCAATTTAAAACAATAAAAAAATAAAAAAGTGTACCTGGAGAGATTCTCAAAACGAATGAAACTGCCTTGAAACAAAGATTATTGCATCAATTGCCGTTGAGACGGTGCATTTGGACAACCACAAAAATAACAAAAATGATTGCCAAATTTTGAAAAAAAATTTTCAAAAAAATGAAAAAAACGCCTGGAGATATTCGGAAAACGAACAAACCTGCCTTGAAAAAGAAAGTACTGCATCAACCGTTGAGACGTTAAAATGGGGCAACTGAAATTGATTGCGAAATTTCGAAAAAAAAAATGAGAAAATTACCTGGAGATATTTGGAAAACGAGTAAATCTGCCTTGGAAAAAAAATTCTTGCGTCAATCGTTGAGACGCTCATATGGGGCAACTAAAAAGACGCGAAATTGCCGACGGAAATTGTCGCCAGTTCTTAAGTATTGGCAGGAAAAAAAACGAAAAAACGTGCTTATAGATAATGGTCAGACGCAAAAACCTGCCTAGGGAAAAAAATTTTGTCCGCCGCGTTACTTAGTTACAGCTGGTCAAAGTCGAAATTTTGCAGATGCAGAAAACATCTGGGTCATAAAATGAAACATTTTCTCAAGTAGAATGTCTTCTTTGTAGCTTTGTACCAAAGTTTTAAGCCTCCATTACTTTATAAAATGAACATTTATAATATAATTTCAAGATTATCATAACATAATAATATCTTGTAGTGATTATACAACAAATAACTAATGTGATTGAAAAAAAGAAAAATATTTTTAATAAAATTTAATCTTCCTCGGCCTACAGTCGGTAGCGTCATCCCTCGGCGGCCATGAAAACTAATTTAGACTTATATGTATGTCGGTGGGTTTGCCTTTTGTGTGCTTTGCGTACCGGCCAACTGACCATTAGATCTGTTTGTCTGACGGTGGAGTGTCCATCGTACCGATCAACATCGCAGTGCCTATAACATTAGACTCGTTTGCAATCTATTCGACGGTCCGTCGAATCGCTAGGCTCGGTGGATTGTGATCTTTTCGTGTTCTGAGATTTCGCGCGGAGGATCCTAGTGACGCTCGTATTTTTCGCGCGAATTTTCGGAGGACGGCTTCGCCTTTCGGGCAGGTGACGGCAAGCCAAATTTCGTTCCGTAAGAGTGCTTTCGTATATCAAAAGATTCATCGGAAAAACAAAAACGATTGACGACTGCAAATGAAAAAGAATACATAAAACGATTTAAACTTTGTAAAATATCCAGGTATTTTTATTTTGTACTTTTTCAGCACCTACGCCTATTCGAAGTCATCAAAAATTCTTGACGATATCGATAGTATTTTCTCTCGAATTGTATACAAAAAGGTATTACACCAAATTGCAAGAATTTTTCAAAGTTGTATAAATTTATCTTTAGGATATCAAATTCGATAGCAGAAGGATTCTGGGTATGTAAAATAACGGTGCCAAACATATTCAAGTATGAGACCGATAATAAATATTTATTAAATTAATAACATAATAAGTCGAATATATGGGCGATTCTCCGGAATCTTTAATCTATATGTCTTACGACTTCTCGTATGATTAGCCAATTAAATGAATAATAAAACATCTAAAAAAATGAATAACTATCAAATCGGTTTATCATTACTAGCTTTTTTTACGATTTTAATGATGTCTAAATATTAATTATCCTTGATTTTGACTTCACATACTATACCTGTAACAATATTTCGGCTGTCTTTTCGCGATTTCTTACTTTTATTATACTATTTTGTAATTAATACATTAACTAATTAAAACTTTAAACATGGAAAACAATGAATTTTTAATTCGAAAATTCGATTTAATATATTTTAATGACATCCGTTGTTTAATTTGACATATTCGATCAGTTAAAGTTTGTCTCTCAATTTGAGGTGTCACGACCAAAATCACGGAATTTTCAAAAATAAAGTAAGTAATTGTTAATATAAAGCTAATTTTTTGTATTGCACATGAAATTCAAATCAAATAAAAAAAAACGTATCGATTTATTTTCAAAAAAAAATTTCTTTATACTGTTTATAGACGAAGACACATTATCTGTCAGCCTGTCTAGGTTACAATGTCACAATTTAAATCCTCGCGGACTTGAACAGTTACCAATAAATTCATTTAAAATTTATATGCACACAATCGTTTTTGTTTCCTTTATCAGTGGGTAAGTGTGCTTTGATAAATTTGGACTATTTTTAAAGATTTTGATGTAACCATTAAATGTCACGACCGAAATTCCGTCACAACCGAAATCTTGTCATAATCAATGTTGAAAATTCAAATTAAGTAACATAAACTTGGTTTTTATTGAATATATTGATAAAAACTATAATTAAATACGGTTAAAAGTATGTATTTTAATTTTTTTAATTCATTTTTTGTAAATATAATTATAATGGTTTTTTGAAATTATATTGAAATTTATAAAGATATTTGTAAAATCAGAGCACCTCAAGCATTTCGGAGCTTCTCAAAAACAAATTTCTTTGCACACTGGAGCCATTTTTTATAAGAAAAAAGAGGAAGAAGAAACTGAATGTATATCTTTTTGCACAGTTTCCGAAAATCTGCGACACGATGCTGCATCAATCTGGGCTCACATGGTTCCCATTTTGAAGCTTGTAAAAGTTTTGATTCCGAATTTAGACACTATACACTTTCAGAGTGACGGACCCAGTACCCAGTACAAAAATGAGACCAATTTTTATTTTTTTCATGCTCGATGCCAAGAACTAGGATTGAGTCACGCGACTTGGAATTTTTCAACTGCCGGTCACGGAAAAAGTTGTGCAGATGGTACAGGTGGAACTGTCAAAGGCATTTGTGATAAAGCAGTTATGTATGATACTGACATCATCTCTGCTGAAGATGTGATTCGCGTTGTTTCGAAGCAACAAAATTCGAAAGTAAAAATGTTTTTAATTGATAACAACGAAATTGAAAAAGTCGTGAAAACGGTTCCTGGTAATCTCAAAACAATTCCGAACACAAAGATGTTGCATCAATTGATTTGGACACGCGAAGATCGACACAAAATATTTTTAAATTATTTATCATGCACAAAATGTATTTCAAATCCACCTTGTGATCATTTCAGTTTGAATCCAAAATCATTTTTATTTGTAGAAAAAGCTGCAGAACCAAAAACAAGAAAAAGAAAATTGAATGAATTGACAGACTTTTTGAGCGATGATAAAATGATCTTCAGTGAAAATGAAATAACAAAAAAAAGAACAAACCCCGGAAAATTGCAAAAGAGTACAGTAGAAGTAGGGAGAGGAAGAGGGCGAGGAAGAGGGAGAGAAAGAGGGAGAGGGACAGGAAGAGAGAAATATTGAGGACGAAAAATAGATTTAGCAAACAATTACAGCAAAAGGCTAGTACTACAAATTTTAAACAGAGCCAAAAAAGTTTATATGTTGTGTATTTGCAGTTGAGAAAAGAATGTGGTAAATATTGTAAAAAATGTATTTACAGGAATTCATAATAAGTTAAAACATATATATGTTGAATTGCATTCGAATTTGTGATTTAATTAGATTTTTTACTTATGAAAATTATTGCAAAAAATGACAAATTTAGGTTATGGTTTGTTTATTAATTTCTCAACCGCGGGCACTGGAAAAAACGATGTTCTGCAGCATTTGATGATAGTTTTTCAATTTTGAAACCATAATTTGTGTATTAAACAGATGTGCTTTTAATTTTTTGAATTTTTTTTTCATAATGATGAAAGTTAAAGGTTCCGGAGATTCGCCCATATGTTACTGTGAATTGCTTATTTTGCTTTTTCTTTTCTTATGTCTACATTAGGGTGCTTCTTTTTTTCAACTTTTTTTTTTTCTTCACTCCCCATTCAAAATTTCGTTGAACATGTCGAAAAAACAATATCCTGAAAGTTACAGCCCTTAATATTGATATTAAGTATTTGCGCAGATCGTGAGAAGATTTTCCATTTAACATACACGTAAAATACTTTTTTTATTGTTTGAAGTTCTACAACTCAGCGGCATTTCATGCTATCACATCGTACCAGGTCGCGATATAGTCAGAATTGGACGATCTACAAAATGTCTATAGTGGCGAAAGTGTAACTTACACTCGTGAGTTGGTACGGGTCACTAAAATTGATTTTTGTCCGAAATTTTCGTTTTTTTGCCGTTAACTGATTAACTACCACACTTACAAAAAAAAATGTAAAGGACAAATTTGTAGGAAATTAAATTTCCTATAAAAAAGCCCTGTAGACCTAATTGCTATGATCGATGGTTCTTGAGATATTGAGCATTAACTTACTTGTGGTATAACATTTTTACAGTTTATCGAAATAATCTTCTTGAAATGTTGATATCTCATATCATATCACCACATTAGAGTAAGTAACATTTTTATAGAATTGAGGGGATAGAAAAGGATGAATAATCCACAATATTAAAGCTGAAATTTTAACAACTGTTTAAAACCATTTATTTTTATTTTTCACATAGCACATGTGTGGCATCTTTCTTGAAACTTTCTACTTATTAATATATCGTAATTTCGCACACGATGTATACTTGGAACGGTGATTCCGCACGGTTTGAAATTTTTTTTGTCTCATATTCATTATGCGTCAAACATTCATTGAACGTTTCCGTTAGCGGTACTCCTCGTTCGGCGGTATCATTTACCACTTTCAATGTTTTAAACGTATCAAAACATTTTTGATACTCAAGATTTGATTCCCACGTACTTGGATCGGTATTTAAAAATGCATGAGGAACATTAAATTGTTCAAAAGTGAATACTGAATTAGAATTTATAAAATCACCAATATTCTTCTCTGATAATGAAGTTATTTTATCATACACTGAAAGAAGAGTTTGTTAACAGTTAACAAATCTTGGTTAAATATGAAGAAATGGATCATTTTGTTATTTTTATTGAATCTCACTTGAGGCAAATAAGATTTGTTAACTATTAACAAATGTCAGCGAGCTTCATTTGCGACAAGCAAATTTTATTTAGCTCAAGTGAGATTCAATAAGAATAACTAAATAGTTCATTTCGCCATATTTAACCAAGATTTGTTAACTGTTAACAAATGTTAACAACCTTTTCTCTGAGTGTAAGGTACTGCGTAACGTTTTCTCGTCTTTTCGACGACTACTCCACTATTCATTTTTTTAACAATTCTCAATTTTTCATTTACTGACACTGCTTCATCGAAGAGAGCCAAGCAAGCAATCTGCTCATGTAAATACCACAAATGTTTGGATAATTTATCGAGCGCTGCGTTATCGATTGCTTGCTTGGCTCTCTTCGATGAAGCAGTGTCAGTAAATAAAAAATTGAGAATCGTTTAAAAAAATGAATAGTGGAGTAGTCGTCGAAAAGTCGAGAAAACGTTACGCAGTACCTTATGATAAAATAACTTCATTATCAGAGAACAATATTGGTGATTTTATAAATTCTAATTCAGTATTCATTTTTGAACAATTCAATGTTCCTCATGCATTTTTAAATACCGATCCAAGTACGTGGGAATCAAATCTTGAGTATCAAAAATGTTTTGATACGTTTAAAACATTGAAAGTGGTAAATGATACCGCCGAACGAGGAGTCGCGCTAACGGAAACGTTCAATGAATGTTTGACTTATAATGAATATGAGAGACAAAAAATTCTTCAAACCGTGCAGAATCACCGTTCCCAGTATACATCGTGTGCGAAATGACGATATATTAACCCTTTAATGCACACATTTCTATTTTTAAAAAGTTACTTTTATTTAAAATCGAGAAAGAAAACGTTGAAATATTTAAAAAATGATAATAATCTAGGTGGGATGTTAAACATCCCGCTGTGCATCAAAGAGTTAATAAGTAGAAAGTTTCAAGAAAGATGCCACACTGTGGAAATAAACTTTGAATCATTGAAAAATATTCGTTAATTTATGATGTTCTATGTGAAAAATAAAAAGAAATGGTTTTAAACAGTTGTTAAAATTTCAGCTTTAATATTGTGGATTATTCATCCTTTTCTATCCCCTTAATTCTATAAAAATGTTACTTACTCTGTAATGTGGTGATATGATATGAGATATCAACATTTCAAGAAGATTATTTCGACAAACTGTAAAAATGTTATACCACAAGTAACTTAATGCTCAATATCTCAAGAACTATCTATCATAGCAATTAGGTCTAAAGGACTTTTTTTTATAGGAAATTCAATTTCCTACAAATTTGTCCTTTACATTTTTTTTGTAAGTATGGTAGTTAATGAGTTAACGGCAAAAAATCGAAAATTTCGGGGAAAAATCAACTTTAGTGACCCGTACCAACTCACGAGTGTAAGTTACGCTTTCGGCGCTATAGACATTTTGTAGTTCGTCCAATTCTGAATAAATTGCGACCTGGTACGATGTGATAGCATGAAATGCCGCTGAGTTGTAGAACTTTAAACGATAAAAAAAGTATTTTACGTGTATTTTAAATGGAAAATCTTCTCACGATCTGCGCAAGTACTTATTAGCAATATTAAGGGCTGTAACTTTCAGGATATTGTTTTTTCAACATGTTCAACGAAATTTTGAATGGGGAGTGAAGAAAAAAAAAAGTTGAAAAAAGAAGCACCCTAGTCTACATCTTAGTTGTACGATTTCTCGCATACGGAATGTACGGCAGATGAACGCAGCCGTCCAACTTCAAGTTGAAAAACTTCGATCCGCGCGAGCGTTTTCGTATATAAAACATTCGTCGCATCAAAAATTCGATTGACCTCTTCAAGCAGGCACTAATCGTCAATGATTCAATTAACATATCATTATTTTTCGTTGAGACAATTGATAATAATAAGTATCGAAAGGCTGACTAACTCGTATGTTCAGCGAAGAAGCCTGCTCGAATAAGTTCGAAGAAATGTTCTTAGACTGAAAAAATATTATCAAGCAAAAATACGACGAACGCATGTGTAAAAATTCCAATTCTTTCGAATAGAATTGCCATATACATTGGAACCTATCATAGCGCACATAATGCTGCGGCATATACGCTAAATAAAGAACCAATCAGGCAGGAAATCGTCCAATCGTACGGCTGAGACGTGCCCCTCCATTTACCGATGTACGCTATAAGAGGTTCCAGTGTATGTATATATATATATGTACATATACATATATAATCGAAGATTGGATATACGTAAAAAGAATATATGTTATTTAGCATTAAGTCAAATCTATCAACAGGACATAAGTCGCCAGTCGACAAGATTCATAAGAGTATAACTGTTGGCATGATCCACCGGTTTCAGCGATTGATATCAGCGACAAGAATCTTAAGATATTCATATCAAAGAGATATTAAAATCGTATGATATAAAATACGAGTGTTTTAAATAAATCGTGAACAAAGTTAACGTTATTCCATGCAAATTGTGCACGATGCGATCATGGATCCGCGAAAATCGGCTTCTTCACAGCCGTCCGTTTTCACAAGATCGGCAAAAAGACAATAGCGTTTTGATTGAATTTTTGTCTCCAGTGCGACGAACAAACGTTTCTTTTTCTTTTTGTTTATTGGAGTATAACTGTTGGCATAATCCACCGGTTCTAGTGATTGATACAGTGACAAGAATCTTAAGATATTCATAACAAAGAGATATTAAAATCGTAGGAAGAAAAAACGAGTGTTTTAAATTAATCTTGCACGAAGTAAACATTATTCCATGCACATTATGCACAATGTCAGTGAGGATCCGCGAAAAATCGGCTTCTTCACTGCCGCCCGTTTTCACAAGATCGGCAAAAAGACACAGTGGTGTTTTGATTGAATTTTTGTTTCCCAGTGCGACGGATAAACGATTTCTTTGTACACGAGAGAATTGCGTCTAAGAGTAGACATCGTTATACGTTCGCTAAGACAGTTGACACCTGTCTCTGTTGTTGCCCAATGGTACAGCCTGTAACTGTTGCCGACGATTTCTCTCTTCGTCTTGCAAAGAGGCTTGAAGCGCTCTAGCCAAAGCCTCGTCTTCACTCATTGTTCCTTGAAGATTTCTGAAGGATCGTGGTGCATTGTTGGTATTGTTGCTTCTGGCGGAGTCACTAGACTGAGCTTGTCTGTTCAGTGCTTCGAGTCTTCTTAATCTCAGAGCCTCTTCCCGACCTATGCAATTGTGGTCGGTCGGATGCCGATGCTTGAGACAAAAGTTGCGACCACAATCACCGCAATCCACTCTTACGATCTCTTTGATCTTGCAACCTTTGGTGGAGCACTTATTGGTAAATATCTTTCTTCGACTCTTAGAGGAATCTGCCTGACAGTCATTATCGATATGCAGACCCACAGCCAAATCAGGCGGATCTCCACGTTTCAGAGCTATAGGAACATTGCACATTGGACACACCGGTACTTGAATATCTTTCTTGTAAGCACTGGGACAGGAGTGGCCCAAGTATGATATGTGACCCGTACAGAAAATTGCTTCACAGGCGTCGCACCTCAGTGGTAAAAAATCCAAACGGTTGCAAGTTTTTTCAGAGCAATGCTCTCCAAGATTCGGTAGTTCCATGATTTTTTTTTACTACAAGAAATAAAACGAAATTCATTATTTTTATAAATAGAAATGTCAAAAGATCTTTCTTTTCTTTTTTTATAATAAAGTTAATGCAGTTTTCATAACTTTAACATTGTTTGCATTGACATTACATTTGATTTGTGCGCTGACACATTTCCGAGTGTTCTAGAAAAATCGCGTTCGTATCTGACGCAATTTAGGTTATTTATTAATGTTAATCCCGATAAAGTTTGAAAATTGTGTATGAGACGTGCGTTCGATCATACTAAAACTTATTTAGACTTATGAAATTACAATGATAAAAATGATAACGTACCAGTGATAACCTCTCGGGTTCACGATTTGCACGGTACTAAATGCGATTTCGAATTGCCACACGAATTTTATATTTGACGGTTTATCAACTACGAAACCATGGAGACTAGAGTACAGGAGGCTGAACGCAGTGTAGTGGAAGTGGTTCATGGAACGTCCGGATTTTGTGCCAGCTACAGCTGATAGAGGCGCGGCGGGCGTTGAGATGTGACGCATGCATCACGTTACCATCGTTCTAGCGCGGCTTATTCAAAAGTTAATTTGCAAGAAAAATCTAATTAGCATGTACCAGTTGAATTAAACAGAATAACTATACCCCGAGAGACTCGAAATTAATAGATGGTGATTTACAATAATGATTAGCAATAATATTGAATATTTGTTAAAAGAAACGAATGAATACAAAGCCATCGTCGTCTTCTTGTATATATGTTAAGTTACGTATCATTGTTATTGATATAACGTTGGACGCATGTACGTTTATCTTAGAGTTTTGAAATGGTCACACGAGAAAATAGTATTCCCACAAGCTTTCTTTTTTACGACCCTTGAGGAAAGTCGACGGAGCCATCGAAGGACAAAGGACGTGCGGATGTGCGCATGGTTATCGTCGCCAATTGATTTTTATGGCCATCAGAGATTTTCAGCGACGTGACTTTTGTCAGTTTTGTAGCTCAAAAACACTCGCTACTTCAGTTGACACAGTACAGGCCCACGTGCGGACCCCGCACTCCGGCCACGTGCTGACTACCAGGGGCTCTATTCTTGAGTTTTATCGTATACGATATTTTGTGAAAGTTACTAGATTAACGCATGCCTCGTTAAAATGTGACGCATGCGTCACTTTACCATTATCTTAACGCGGTTTATTCAAAGATTCGTATTGCAGAATAAAGCTATTGGTATAAATCGGCTAAATTAAATAGAATAATTATACCCCGAGAGATTCGAAATTAATAAATGGTGACTTATAATAATATGTTGCAATAATATTAGATATTTCTTAAAGGCAAAGAATGAATACAAAGACATGATTGTGTCGGCGTATGTATATTTAGTTATTATCTTTGTTATTGAAAAGACGTCGGGCGCATGTATGTTTATTTCAGAGTTTCGAGTTAATTAAATGTTTATCCCTAAGTCTAGCCATCGATAAGTGGAGTGGCGACGGCTGGCCCTTCTCTTATCGCGTCCGTGAGAAAATGCACGGAATAGAAAATGCTCCCTTGTTCGTATTGAACTCATGCGTGATTGGCTGCGAGAGCGTTGGGTAGGAGAGCCGTTGTGTGGTTCTTCTAGCCTAGACTCGAAAAATATTAAAAGAATAAAGCAGAACAATTTTAATACCGAAAGCGAACGGATCTCATTTTATTCTCTGACAATCCTTCCTGATTCACAAGGTGGGTTTTTACCCTTTATCAACTGGACCCAGGAAAGGACATCGTTGGATATAATTCAAATTCTCGCGAATCAAGACGCTCAGGCGTTACAAAAACTGTATTCTCGAGCGGTGATACACCGGTCGTATACGATAATTATCGAATGCTTCGTATCGAGTGGGTTCTCGCATACGACATCTACATCTCGTATACGTTTTTCAATAATATATTCTGCTTGCGGCCGTTTAATTTGTTTACAAAGGTCGTTTTTCATAATCGTAAGTACTAAATATATCACTAAAAAAATAATAACCTATTAATTTACACTAGCATTGATCGACGGCTTATTTCGATCCAGTGATGCCTAAAATTTGCAAGACTGAAACCCGAAATTAACAGCTAATGGCAGTGGCTAACGTAGAGGTTATGTTGTGCTCCGCTTTGAGTAGCATCATATTGACACTAATTATTACATTTTTGTAGGTGTTTAATACTACTTCCGAGATGGCTCATATGTTGCGGAACATTATCAACATTGAATCAGCTAATATTCTCAATGAGGTTGAAATCCAGGATAATGTCAGACCTAGAATATTTCATGAACGTGTTGATCCATTTGAGCTGTCAGATCGAGCATTTACTGAGCATTTCCGACTCAACAAAGTTATGGTTGATAATATTATCGACATTGTAGAGCAGTACAATGGTATACCATCAAGAACTTCAGCATTAGATGCAAGTGTACAGGTAATTATTAATTGATGCATTACCTAACAGAACATCGATTAAAGTCTTATGTCCTTATAGGTGTTGACTATGCTTAAGTTTGCTGCCTCCGGGAGTTATCAATTATGCATCGGAGAGAATTTTTATCTAGTTGTCAGCCAACCATCTGTAAGCCGATGCATACAAAATGTAACAGAGATATTGAACCGTGAAGAAGTATTCCAGGCATGGGTTCAATTTCCAACGGATCCACAAAAACTACAGAGACTGCGAAGCCGGTAATTTATAATTTACTTTGATACATGCCTGAATCAAAGATTCTTTTACGTTGGATTGCACATCACGTAGTAATTGATATGAATACATCAAATTGACATCCGATGTGAAATTTGAAGAAAGGATCTTATTATAATAAGTACGTTTTTATCAATCTATAATAACATTCATTTAGATTTCGAGAACAACGTAACTTCCCTGGTGTCATAGGATGCATCGATTGCACACATGTTGCTATTTTCCCACCACATACCAACGATCCTGTATTTCCAGAGCATGCTTATGTTAATCGCAAGGTTTACCATTCAATAAACGTACAATTAGTAAGCTAATTATAAATCATATGAAAAAATGATTTCCTAATGAATACTATGTATTGTAATGGAAATTGTCATAACTAATTCGGTCACTGCTTTCAGATTTGCGACCCAAATTTAAAAATTTTGAGCGTGAATGCCAGATTCCCAGGCAGTACGAATGATTCTTACATTTGGAATAACAGTAATGTCCAACCGTTCATGCGTCAACTTCATGCTCAACGCCAGTCGTTTTTTCTCCTAGGCAGTGTTGCCAACTCGGTCACACTGAAAGTCGCTACCCCTACTCGAAAAAATAGCTAAAAATCGCTGACGTCGACAATTTGAAATGTCGCTAGATATTCGTGAGAGAATAAAGCTGCTTAGAAAGAATCCCATCTAAAATTGAAGAAGCGAGAGCGAAAATATTGTTAATAACTGTCAATACCGAATTCTCTTGCGTCGAGACCGAATTTTCTTTTATTGCATATTCTGCAGCCCTATTTTCGCAATTTCAATCGAAATAAAAATAAGTTGAGCACGACTGTTCCGTGGCAAATTTCAGTCAGTACCGCATTTTCAGATTAGGTTTCTGCCGCTAATTCCCTCTGGTGGCGTTTCAATCTGGTCGGTACGTCAGTCGGATTCGGTTGGTATGTCAGGTTTCAGGAGTTTGGTCGTTGAGGACACGGTCTTACATACAGGGGCCCTATTCTCGAGAGTATGCGATATTTTTCGTATACGATAAATTTCGATGACCGTATATCGTATACGAGATCGAAATGCTATTCTCGACTGCCATGCGATAGGAGGGCTTCGATAATTTTCGTATACGATATTCTTACATCGTTGCCACATGGAATCAGTGAGCTCTTCCGTTAGAGAAATCGTGCGGACCAATAAATATATAGATTTTATGACTCCCAAATACCCGCGAGATTCGGTTTGGTTATTTCAAAGATATGTGTCTACGAGCAGAGTTGTAAATCCCCATTAATTCATGAGATATAGTTTACAGTACAATTTGTTTTGTAATTATGATTTCATAATAATAATATGTAGTGCTTTTAAAATAGAGTGTAAACATTTGAATAGCTGAAAAAAATACTAATTTTCGCTTTAATATTGCAAGAAATAGTGGAAAAAATGGAAGAAACAAGTAATGCATTACTTTCTTAATGCAATCCTTATTTTTTTCCATTTTTTTTTAAACGGATTACCGCGAGTTTTTATTGAAAAATAATAATTTTTGCAGCCATTCCAAAGTTTAATCATCGTATTACAATCGCTACATGTTATTATTATAAAATCATAATTATAGAGCTGATCGTATCATCATCATTATTTCTCTAAGTATTAGGCATTTACAACTCTGTCTACGAGTATGTCGCAAAATTGCAAACACCGATTTTACCCAATTGAATTACAAGCCGAGCATCGTACGTGACACTATGTATTATAGGCGCGCATACACAAAAGCTTTTTGATAAAGCAAAACTATTCATTTTCTAGAAACATATATTGTTCATGCACAATACATGTAGAAACCAAAGATATTGCATTCAAAAAATCTTCGCGGAAAAAGGGTCTGTCTGAAAATGGAAATGTCTCATGGTGACCAGATGCTTTATTGCTGCAAAAGTCCATGAGTCAATCTCTGGCGACCAAAAGTCTTATTGCAGGTTCCCCACTAAGCGGTTTTCTTAGGTATGCGTAAATTCAAGAACGGCAAGAGTAAAAAATTCAAGTTTTCAATTCTTCATTATTTTCTCTCAGTCATTAGTCAGCAGTCGTTCCGTTCACAAATCGTTTTGTGTAGTCTAAAAATGAGTTCGCAAAACCAAAAAATTTATCTAATTAAAACAAGGATGCAAAGTAGAACCTTGCACATTGCTTCCTCATTATTTTTCGCGTTTTACAAAGCTTCCTCTATGAGGAAGCCAAAAATTGAATAACATACTTGCTCATAGAGGTAGCTTTGTAAGAAGCGAAAAATAATGAGGAAGCAATGTGCAAGGTTCTACTTTACATCTTTTTTTTATGGTTGTTCGAACGAGCCTAATTATAATAAAATTCATTTACAGACTTGGCAAGACATCCGGACGAATTCGAAGCAGAAGCAGTCTCGGATCAACAACCACAGAAACAAGACTGGAGGCGGCCCCGCAACCACCGAAGTTTTGAACGGAATCGAAACTAATGTTGTCGGACCATCATTGATCGGAGGGCATGTGAACATCAAAGAATCTGCTCTGGTATCCGTAAGTTTAATTACAACATCACCTTACACCACTGGTTGAACCAGTTAATTTACACACAGATAAAAAGTGATTTTGTGCCTATTCCCATGAATTTCAGAATCCTGATGACTATAGCCACATCGAATATATAGACGAGTATGAGGACGATGTTTTCATCATAAACGACGAGAACGTGGCACCGGAGCCGACAAAGCAGCCGAGCATCGACTCCGTACTGTCAGCGAAAACGGAGAGTCAAAAAATTTGTACGAAGATCGAGGTTTCTAATACGTTCAGCCCGCTTGGAATGGAACGAAAACGTCCAATCGAATCGACACAAACATCCGGACATTCCAAGCGACCTCGCAGGGTTTCCGCTCAGCGTTTGGATAATGCCATATCAAATACGAATGTGCTTGCGCACATTTCGGAGCGAGACGTAAATATTCGCGAGAGATATTACGAAAGAAAAATCGTAGCTCTCGAGCGAATAGCTGCAGCTCTCGAAGCCATTCCTTCAGCACTTAAGTCACTGCCTTTAGAACTCCAACCCGAATATAAAAGTGATTGAGAACAATAATTATTAAGTGTATTAAATATGAATCAAATAATTTGTAGCATGAAGTTAATTCCATGCTAAAGTATAATCAATAAATAACCATATGGATTGTTCTCTGAAATGATTTATTATCTTTCGTTGTATTAAGCGTCCAGCAGCTAGTTCTGGGTTAACCCTTGCGCCTGCTATTTCCTTCGCTTCAATATTACCACCATATTCATACAATCCAAAGTCTGCATCTTCGTCCCCGGCTTCGAGTTCAGGAGCGGGTATGCCATTGCCAACGCACATATTATGCAAGACCACACATGCATTAATGATTTTTGAAGCAGTTTCCGGGCTGTAATGCAAAACTCGATGCTTTAATAAGCAACGGAATCGCATTTTCAGCAGACCATTGCATCGTTCAATCGAAGAACGAGTACTAGTATGCCTTTCATTATATTGATGTTCTGCTGTACCGGGTTGAGGGTTAGCTAGAGGCGTCATCATCCATGGACGTAGCGCATATCCTGAGTCTCCTAAGGGTATAATACAAAAAATACTTTAGAATCTTTGGCATCTTTGAAATTATAAAACTTTTTAGACATTAATGACGATGCACAATTTTCTTTTGCATTATCTGCCTCTTACCTAGGAGAAAAAACGACTGGCGTTGAGCATGAAGTTGACGCATGAACGGTTGGACATTACTGTTATTCCAAATGTAAGAATCATTCGTACTACCTGGGAATCTGGCATTCATGCTCAAAATTTTTAAAGTTGGGTCGCAAATCTGAAAGCAGTGACCGAATTAGTTGTGACAATTTCCATTACAATACATAATATCCATTAGGAAATCATTTTTTCATATGATTTATAATTAGCTTACTAATTGTACGTTTATTGAATGGTAACCCTTGCGATTAACATAGGCATGCTCTGGAAATACAGGATCGTTGGTATGTGGTGGGAAAGTAGCAACATGTGTGCAATCGATGCATCCTATGACACCAGGGAAGTTATGTTGTTCTCGAAATCTAAATGAATGTTATTATAGATCGATAAAAACGTACTTATTATAATAAGATCCTTTCTTCAAATTTCACGTTGCATGTCAATTTGATATATTCATATCAATTACGACGTGATGTGCAAGCCAACGTAAAAGAATCTTTTATTCATGTATCAAAGTAAATTATGAATTACCGGCTTCGCAGGCTCCGTAGTTTTTGTGGATCCGTTGGAAATTGAACCCATGCCTGGAATACTTCTTCACGGTTCAATATCTCTGTTACATTTTGTATGCATCGGCTTACAGATGGTTGGCTGACGACTAGATAAAAATTCTCTCCGATGCATAATCAAGAGTCGCGGTAGCGACTCGACGCCAAGTTAAAAAAGAAATTAATGTTGCCTTCACACTACGATTTGTCTATCTGTTGATAACTCCCGGAGGCAGCAAACTTAAGCATAGTCAACACCTATAAGGACATAAGACTTTAATCGATGTTCTGTTAGGTAATGCATGAATTAATAATTACCTGTACACTTGCATCTAATGCTGAAGTTCTTGATGGTATACCATTGTACTGCTCTACAATGTCGATAATATTATCAACCATAACTTTGTTGAGTCGGAAATGCTCAGTAAATACTCGATCTGACAGCTCAAATGGATCAACACGTTCATGAAATATTCTAGGTCTGACATTAGCCTGGGTTTCAACCTCATTGAGAATATTAGCTGCTTCAATGTTGATAATGTTCCGCAACATATGAGCCATCTCGGAAGTAGTATTAAACACCTACAAAAATGTAATAATTAGTGTCAATATGATGCTACTCAAAGCGGAGCACAACATAACCTCTACGTTAGCCACTGCCATTAGCTGTTAATTTCGGGTTTCATTCTTGCAAATTTTAGGCATCACTGGATCGAAATAAGCCGTCGATCAATGCTTGTGTAAATTAATAGGTTATTATTTTTTTAGTGATATATTTAGTACTTACGATTATGAAAAACGACCTTTGTAAACAAACTAAACGGCCGCAAGCAGAAGATATTATTGAAAAACGTATACGAGATGTAGATATCGTATGCGAGAACCCACTCGATACGAAGCATTCGATAATTATCGTATACGACCGGCGTATCACCGCTCGAGAATACAGTTTTGACGAGGCATGCGATAATCTAGTAACTTTCACAAAATATCGTATACGATAAAACTCGAGAATAGAGCCCCAGGGGCCCTATTCTCGAGAGTATGCGATATTTTTCGTATACGATAAATTTCGATGACCGTATATCGTATACGAGATCGAAATGCTATTCTCGACGGCCATGCGATAGGAGGGCTTCAATAATTTTCGTATACGATATTCTTACATCGTTGCCACATGGAATCAGTGAGCTCTTCCGTTAGAGAAATCGTGCGGACCAATAAATATATAGATTTTATGACTCCCAAATACCCGCGAGATTCGGTTTGGTTATTTCAAAGATATGTGTCTACGAGCTGAGTTGTAAATCCCCATTAATTCATGAGATATAGTTTACAGTACAATTTGTTTTGTAATTATGATTTCATAATAATAATATGTAGTGCTTTTAAAATAGAGTGTAAACATTTGAATAGCTGAAAAAAATACTAATTTTCGCTTTAATATTGCAAGAAATAGTGGAAAAAATGGAAGAAATAAGTAATGCATTACTTTCTTAATGCAATCCTTATTTTTTTCCATTTTTTTTTAAAAGGATTACCGCGAGTTTTTATTGAAAAATAATAATTTTTGCAGCCATTCCAAAGTTTAATCATCGTATTACAATCGCTACATGTTATTATTATAAAATCATAATTATAGAGCTGATCGTATCATCATCATTATTTCTCTA
This sequence comes from Ephialtes manifestator, assembly GCA_963970395.1. Taxonomy (NCBI): domain Eukaryota; kingdom Metazoa; phylum Arthropoda; class Insecta; order Hymenoptera; family Ichneumonidae; genus Ephialtes; species Ephialtes manifestator. The sequence goes on from OZ019968.1 coordinate 21,266,174, forward strand.
AGTATTAGGCATTTACAACTCTGTCTACGAGTATGTCGCAAAATTGCAAACACCGATTTTACCCAATTGAATTACAAGCCGAGCATCGTACGTGACACTATGTATTATAGGCGCGCATACACAAAAGCTTTTTGATAAAGCAAAACTATTCATTTTCTAGAAACATATATTGTTCATGCACAATACATGTAGAAACCAAAGATATTGCATTCAAAAAATCTTCGCGGAAAAAGGGTCTGCCTGAAAATGGAAATGTCTCATGGTGACCAGATGCTTTATTGCTGCAAAAGTCCATGAGTCAATCTCTGGCGACCAAAAGTCTTATTGCAGGTTCCCCACTAAGCGGTTTTCTTAGGTATGCGTAAATTCAAGAACGGCAAGAGTAAAAAATTCAAGTTTTCAATTCTTCATTATTTTCTCTCAGTCATTAGTCAGCAGTCGTTCCGTTCACAAATCGTTTTGTGTAGTCTAAAAATGAGTTCGCAAAACCAAAAAATTTATCTAATTAAAACAAGGATGCAAAGTAGAACCTTGCACATTGCTTCCTCATTATTTTTCGCGTTTTACAAAGCTTCCTCTATGAGGAAGCCAAAAATTGAATAACATACTTCCTCATAGAGGTAGCTTTGTAAGAAGCGAAAAATAATGAGGAAGCAATGTGCAAGGTTCTACTTTACATCTTTTTTTTATGGTTGTTCGAACGAGCCTAATTATAATAAAATTCATTTACAGACTTGGCAAGACATCCGGACGAATTCGAAGCAGAAGCAGTCTCGGATCAACAACCACAGAAACAAGACTGGAGGCGGCCCCGCAACCACCGAAGTTTTGAACGGAATCGAAACTAATGTTGTCAGAATTATAGGACCATCATTGATCGGAGGGCATGTGAACATCAAAGAATCTGCTCTGGTATCCGTAAGTTTAATTACAACATCACCTTACACCACTGGTTGAACCAGTTAATTTACACACAGATAAAAAGTGATTTTGTGCCTATTCCCATGAATTTCAGAATCCTGATGACTATAGCCACATCGAATATATAGACGAGTATGAGGACGATGTTTTCATCATAAACGACGAGAACGTGGCACCGGAGCCGACAAAGCAGCCGAGCATCGACTCCGTACTGTCAGCGAAAACGGAGAGTCAAAAAATTTGTACGAAGATCGAGGTTTCTAATACGTTCAGCCCGCTTGGAATGGAACGAAAACGTCCAATCGAATCGACACAAACATCCGGACATTCCAAGCGACCTCGCAGGGATTCCGCTCAGCGTTTGGATAATGCCATATCAAATACGAATGTGCTTGCGCACATTTCGGAGCGAGACGTAAATATTCGCGAGAGATATTACGAAAGAAAAATCGTAGCTCTCGAGCGAATAGCTGCAGCTCTCGAAGCCATTCCTTCAGCACTTAAGTCACTGCCTTTAGAACTCCAACCCGAATATAAAAGTGATTGAGAACAATAATTAATAAGTGTATTAAATATGAATCAAATAATTTGTAGCATGAAGTTAATTCCATGCTAAAGTATAATCAATAAATAACCATATGGATTGTTCTCTGAAATGATTTATTATCTTTCGTTGTATTAAGCGTCCAGCAGCTAGTTCTGGGTTAACCCTTGCGCCTGCTATTTCCTTCGCTTCAATATTACCACCATATTCATACAATCCAAAGTCTGCATCTTCGTCCCCGGCTTCGAGTTCAGGAGCGGGTATGCCATTGCCAACGCACATATTATGCAAGACCACACATGCATTAATGATTTTTGAAGCAGTTTCCGGGCTGTAATGCAAAACTCGATGCTTTAATAAGCAACGGAATCGCATTTTCAGCAGACCATTGCATCGTTCAATCGAAGAACGAGTACTAGTATGCCTTTCATTATATTGATGTTCTGCTGTACCGGGTTGAGGGTTAGCTAGAGGCGTCGTCATCCATGGACGTAGCGCATATCCTGAGTCTCCTAAGGGTATAATACAAAAAATACTTTAGAATCTTTTGCATCTTTGAAATTATCAAACTTTTTAGACATTAATGACGATGCACAATTTTCTTTTGCATTATCTGCCTCTTACCTAGGAGAAAAAACGACTGGCGTTGAGCATGAAGTTGACGCATGAACGGTTGGACATTACTGTTATTCCAAATGTAAGAATCAATCGTACTACCTGGGAATCTGGCATTCATGCTCAAAATTTTTAAAGTTGGGTCGCAAATCTGAAAGCAGTGACCGAATTAGTTGTGACAATTTCCATTACAATACATAATATCCATTAGGAAATCATTTTTTCATATGATTTATAATTAGCTTACTAATTGTACGTTTATTGAATGGTAACCCTTGCGATTAACATAGGCATGCTCTGGAAATACAGGATCGTTGGTATGTGGTGGGAAAGTAGCAACATGTGTGCAATCGATGCATCCTATGACACCAGGGAAGTTATGTTGTTCTCGAAATCTAAATGAATGTTATTATAGATCGATAAAAACGTACTTATTATAATAAGATCCTTTCTTCAAATTTCACGTTGCATGTCAATTTGATATATTCATATCAATTACTACGTGATTACTACGATACGTCAATTTGATATATTCATATCAATTACTACGTGAACTCGAGAATAGAGCCCCTGGGGCTCTATTCTCGAGTTTTATCGTATACGATATTTTGTGAAAGTTACTAGATTATCGCATGCCTCGTCAAAACTGTATTCTCGAGCGGTGATACGCCGGTCGTATACGATAATTATCGAATGCTTCGTATCGAGTGGGTTCTCGCATACGATATCTACATCTCGTATACGTTTTTCAATAATATCTTCTGCTTGCGGCCGTTTAGTTTGTTTACAAAGGTCGTTTTTCATAATCGTAAGTACTAAATATATCACTAAAAAAATAATAACCTATTAATTTACACAAGCATTGATCGACGGCTTATTTCGATCCAGTGATGCCTAAAATTTGCAAGAATGAAACCCGAAATTAACAGCTAATGGCAGTGGCTAACGTAGAGGTTATGTTGTGCTCCGCTTTGAGTAGCATCGTATTGACACTAATTATTACATTTTTGTAGGTGTTTAATACTACTTCCGAGATGGCTCATATGTTGCGGAACATTATCAACATTGAAGCAGCTAATATTCTCAATGAGGTTGAAACCCAGGCTAATGTCAGACCTAGAATATTTCATGAACGTGTTGATCCATTTGAGCTGTCAGATCGAGTATTTACTGAGCATTTCCGACTCAACAAAGTTATGGTTGATAATATTATCGACATTGTAGAGCAGTACAATGGTATACCATCAAGAACTTCAGCATTAGATGCAAGTGTACAGGTAATTATTAATTCATGCATTACCTAACAGAACATCGATTAAAGTCTTATGTCCTTATAGGTGTTGACTATGCTTAAGTTTGCTGCCTCCGGGAGTTATCAACAGATAGACAAATCGTAGTGTGAAGGCCACATTAATTTCTTTTTTAACTTGGCGTCGAGTCGCTACCGCGACTCTTGATTATGCATCGGAGAGAATTTTTATCTAGTCGTCAGCCAACCATCTGTAAGCCGATGCATACAAAATGTAACAGAGATATTGAACCGTGAAGAAGTATTCCAGGCATGGGTTCAATTTCCAACGGATCCACAAAAACTACGGAGCCTGCGAAGCCGGTAATTCATAATTTACTTTGATACATGAATAAAAGATTCTTTTACGTTGGCTTGCACATCACGTAGTAATTGATATGAATATATCAAATTGACATCCAACGTGAAATTTGAAGAAAGGATCTTATTATAATAAGTACGTTTTTATCAATCTATAATAACATTCATTTAGATTTCGAGAACAACATAACTTCCCTGGTGTCATAGGATGCATCGATTGCACACATGTTGCTACTTTCCCACCACATACCAACGATCCTGTATTTCCAGAGCATGCTTATGTTAATCGCAAGGGTTACCATTCAATAAACGTACAATTAGTAAGCTAATCATAAATCATATGAAAAAATGATTTCCTAATGGATATTATGTATTGTAATGGAAATTGTCACAACTAATTCGGTCACTGCTTTCAGATTTGCGACCCAACTTTAAAAATTTTGAGCGTGAATGCCAGATTCCCACGTAGTACGAATGATTCTTACATTTGGAATAACAGTAATGTCCAACCGTTCATGCGTCAACGCCAGTCGTTTTTTCTCCTAGGTAAGAGGCAGATAATGCAAAAAAAAATTGTGCATCGTCATTAATGTCTGAAAAGTTTTATAATTTCAAAGATGCAAAAGATTCTAAAGTATTTTTTGTATTATACCTTTAGGAGACTCAGGATATGCGCTACGTCCATGGATGATGACGCCTCTAGCTAACCCTCAACCCGGTACAGCAGAACATCAATATAATGAAAGGCATACTAGTACTCGTTCTTCGATTGAACGATGCAATGGTCTGCTGAAAATGCGATTCCGTTGCTTATTAAAGCATCGAGTTTTGCATTACAGCCCGGAAACTGCTTCAAAAATCATTAATGCATGTGTGGTCTTGCATAATATGTGCGTTGGCAATGGCATACCCGCTCCTGAACTCGAAGCCGGGGACGAAGATGCAGACTTCGGATTGTATGAATATGGTGGTAATATTGAAGCGAAGGAAATAGCTGGCGCAAGGGTTAACCCAGAACTAGCTGCTGGACGCTTAATATAACGAAAGATAATAAATCATTTCAGAGAACAATCCATATGGTTATTTATTGATTATACTTTAGCATGGAATTAACTTCATGCTACAAATTATTCGATTCATATTTAATACACTTATTAATTATGGTTCTCAATCACTTTTATATTCGGGTTGGAGTTCTAAAGGCAGTGACTTAAGTGCTGAAGGAATGGCTTCGAGAGCTGCAGCTATTCGCTCGAGAGCTACGATTTTTCTTTCGTAATATCTCTCGCGAATATTTACGTCTCGCTCCGAAATGTGCGCAAGCACATTCGTATTTGATATGGTATTATTCAAACGCTGAGCGGAAACCCTGCGAGGTCGCTTGGAATGTCCGGATGTTTGTGTCGATTCGATTGGACGTTTTCGTTCCATACCAAGCGGGCTGAACGTATTAGAAACCTCGATCTTCGTACAAATTTTTTGACTTTCCGTTTTCGCTGACAGTACGGAGTCGATGCTCGGCTGCTTTGTCGGCTCCGGTGCCACGTTCTCGTCGTTTATGATGAAAACATCGTCCTCATACTCGTCTATATATTCGATGTGGCTATAGTCATCAGGATTCTGAAATTCATGGGAATAGGCACAAAATCACTTTTTATCTGTGTGTAAATTAACTGGTTCAACCAGTGGTGTAAGGTGATGTTGAAATTAAACTTACGGATACCAGAGCAGATTCTTTGATGTTCACATGCCCTCCGATCAATGATGGTCCTATCATTATGACAACATTAGTTTCGATTCCGTTCAAAACTTCGGTGGTTGCGGGGCCGCTTCCAGTCTTGTTCTGTGGTTGTTGATCCGAGACTGCTTCTGCTTCGAATTCGTCCGGATGTCTTGCCAAGTCTGTAAGTGAATTTTATTATAATTAGGCTCGTTCGAACAACCATAAAAAAAAGATGTAAAGTAGAACCTTGCACATTGCTTCCTCATTATTTTTCGCTTCTTACAAAGCTACCTCTCTGAGGAAGTATGTTATTCAATTTTTGGCTTCCTCATAGAGGAAGCTTTGTAAAACGCGAAAAATAATGAGGAAGCAATATGCAAGGTTCTACTTTGCATCCCTGTTTTAATTAGATAAATTTTTTGGTTTTGCGAACTCATTTTTAGACTACACAAAACGATTTGTGAACGGAACGACTGCTGACTAATGACTGAGAGAAAATAATGAAGAATTGAAAACTTGAATTTTTTACTCTTGCCGTTCTTGAATTTACGCATACCTAAGAAAACCCCTTAGTGGGGAACCTGCAATAAGACTTTTGGTCGCCAGAGATTGACTCATGGACTTTTGCAGCAATAAAGCATCTGGTCACCATGAGACTTTTCCATTTTCAGGCAGACCCTTTTTCCGCGAAGATTTTTTGAATGCAATATCTTTGGTTTCTACATGTATTGTGCATGAACAATATATGTTTCTAGAAAATGAATAGTTTTGCTTTATCAAAAAGCTTTTGTGTATGCGCGCCTATAATACATAGTGTCACGTACGATGCTCGGCTTGTAATTCAATTGGGTTAAATCGGTGTTTGCAATTTTGCGACATACTCGTAGACAGAGTTGTAAATGCCTAATACTTATAGAAATAATGATGATGATACGATCAGCTCTATAATTATGATTTTATAATAATAACATGTAGCGATTGTAATACGATGATTAAACTTTGGAATGGCTGCAAAAATTATTATTGTTCAATAAAAACTCCCGGTAATCCTTTTAAAAAAAATGGAAAAAAATAAGGATTGCATTAAGAAAGTAATGCATTACTTATTCCTTCCATTTTTTCCACTATTTCTTGCAATATTAAAGCGAAAATTAGTATTTTTTTCAGCTATTCAAATGTTTACACTCTATTTTATAATCACTACATATTATTATTTTGAAATCAAAATTAGAAAACAAATTGTACTGTAAACTATATCTCATGAATTAATGGGGATTTACAACTCTGCTCGTAGACACATATCTTTGAAATAACCAAACCGAATCTCGCGGGTATTTGGGAGTCATAAAATCTATATATTTATTGGTCCGCACGATTTCTCTAACGGAAGAGCTCACTGATTCCATGTGGCAACGATGTAAGAATATCGTATACGAAAATTATCGAAGCCCTCCTATCGCATGGCAGTCGAGAATAGCATTTCGATCTCGTATACGATATACGGTCATCGAAATTTATCGTATACGAAAAATATCGCATACTCTCGAGAATAGGGCCCCTGGTCTTGAGACTCCGCCGAATTTGCTCGGTGGCAGGCGATCGCTTAGGGATGTCAATTATACTTTCTAAAGCTGCCACGACACGGCGCTTCGATAGGGTAATAATACCCATAATGCAATGCAAATTCTGGCTAAATGTTAACATAACCACCAACTTAAAATTGCGAATTCAACGACTAGATTTGGTTGTCGTTGAACGTCGAATGTAAGTATTCATAAATAAATAATAATTTGTTTATTTTGTTATCGCCGTACGTTTTTCTTCTGCTCAAATATTGATTTGAACCTGCCAAGCTAGCTTGGTTGTGTAAGGAAGGGAGACAGAGAGCGACGATGTATTTCTATCTCTGTTTATTACTCTCCTGCAGCGATGCTCGTGGCTGAAAGACGAACAACTATTGGTATCCATAAGCGATCGCCCCCCACCATAGGAGTTTCAAGACCTGTATCTAAGACCGTGGTTGAGGACATTGGTATTAGACCCACATCATTAGATGTTCGTGAAGATGCTCGATCGGTAACAAAAACTGTAAAGCGTTGTTCTCGGCGACAATTGATGTCTCTGACAAAACAAAAGAAGTCACTGCGCCTGAGAATTCTGCAGTGAACGCTTCTCGTTTTTTATCGAGATATTACACGGTTGAAAAATCAACCGTGACGGAGAACAACACTTCGGGAGGCTTCAGCCGTCTCCCTCGCATTTATAGCAGTCTGCAAGAGACACACGACATGTAGCACATCACCTTAAGGTAAACGGCCCAGTTTCTGACATCTTTAGAGTCACGACCCCGAATTTCTATTGTTTACGAATGCTTTACATTATGAAACTGAAAACAAATTCCTTTAATGCGCACATTGAGGCCTTGTGAATAAGATTCACCCGGTTTTAAATTCCGGTTAAAATATTCAAAAAATAATAATTAAATTATTGTTTTAAGAAGCACAATCTATCTTCTTTGCTGACACTGTTTCATCATCCATGTCTCAGTTTCTGACATCAGCGCGAATCCAGTTTCTAACATATATATCACAGTTTGTGACACCAACCAGTCCCCAATTTCTGGCGCTTCGAAATAGGTTATAAATTCGGTGTCAGAAACTGCGACATAACCTGAACTAGGTGACGCACTAATTGACTCCGAGAAATTATGGGAAAAACTAAACTAGATAAATTTGTACATATCAGATTTTTTTTGGATATAGGATATCTTACAGACAACCTTCTGGCAGACATGTAACCCATTCGGATAACTTTTCTGTAACAGCACAAAAATTGCTACTTGAGATGGCCCCAGTTTTCAAGAAGTTATCCAAAAGTAGTCTAAATGGGTACGGAATGTCGGTCTGGACGTTACCTATAAATTATCATTTGCCTGACCGTTATCTTTGAGAACTGTTGTTATCTTGTAGGTAACTTCCAGACCGACGTTTGGTACCCCGTTAGTCACTTCTGGAAAACTCCTTGAATTGTGCTACTTCAGGGAATACGCAATTTCAGTTCAGGTGACGCCTGCTAATTTCGTTTTCTTCTCTTCGTTCCCTTACGATAATATTACATGTAGCTTATAAAATTAATTGTTTATTTCAGTGGAAAAACGATTCATTATTGCACAGTAGGTGTATAAAAAAAAATATCATACATTTTCGGTATTGTATTTTCTTAAAAATCATTAATTTGTCTATTCCCAGATAGAAATGTTACGGCAGATTGACGACACGATGGCGGCATAAAACGACACGCGTGTTGACAAAAATGAGCTATGTACTGCAGCATGAAGCTGCATTATTAACGGCACGGCGTCCTGATGCCGGTAATGTTTCTGCAAAGTTCTGACACGCGTTGGCGTCATTTGGCGGTGCACAGTGTGTCGGAATTTTGCAGGCAAGGTGGCGGCATTCGTGCCGTTAAGCACGCCGTGTCATTCATAATGCAGCTTAATGCTGTAGCACATGGCGCTTTTTTGTCGATACGCCGTGCGGCACGTTTTTTTATCTGGGTTAATTTAATGAATGCTATATTCCGCATCCAGCGACTGCTTTTTACTCGTGGCCAAAGTGTTTCTGAAACGGCGGTAGATCCAGTATCCTCGCTGATCCCAGCACTACGAGAACTGGAAATCAATAAAATTAAAAAATAAACACAAGTTGTATCGTTGATTCAGACCGTGACTGAATTGATCTACAGAGTCCTTGAAATATTCTTGTACCACTTGCAATGGAGAACATAATCGTCTTGCCGGGCTTTGTGTTAAACTTTTTTGAATGATGAGATACGTAGAGGCCAGCGCCGATGAGACCCGCTCCACTCACGAAACGACACGCCAGGCAGTCTCGGTTTCTGTTGCTCACCACTGAATTCAACGATCCGGACATTTCGCGGAATTATATTTTAATGAGTATTTCAGGAATAATGAGAAGACTAAGTCTACTGTGCTATTTGTTGACAAGCATCTGAAGAGGTTATGTTTTGATAGACAGACGGACATAAACTACAGAACGACATGTATAGATGGTCATATGTAATGTTATCAATCGTCATATGTTGCTTTTGTCAACATAGGTGGCGAAGTGTTCCAATTTTGTTGTCGATAATTCTTATATGCTGCATGAAAAAAGTTTACCAAAGCCATTCTTTATATTTAATATATAAATGTAAAAATAACGAAAAATTCGTATATCGTATTTTCTTAACGCTAGCTCCGGTATTGTAGATTGTATGAAAAACCGTGTTTGAATGGTCTGGAAGACATAATAGTCGTGAAAACATGTCTAAAAGACATCTTTTACTTCTTCATGAGACGTTTGTGTCACTTGGTAAATTATTGTTATTTTAGTCTAATGTTATATATCCGGACATCTCTCTGTATAATAAAAAGATTTCGCCGCCGACGTGTAGGATAATCGATCTGGCCGGGGTCAAATGATACACCCAAGTCTGTCCCCCAGGGGCTTGGGCTGATTTTTTGCTTCCTCATAGAGGAAGCTTTGATTTCGTGAATTTTTTTTTTCGCGATTTTCATGTCAGTATACTCAGAATGGTCCAAAACGTCGAGAAAAGTGATTTAGAAAAAATGTCTATATGTGTGTATGTGTGTTACACGCTCAAAAAATGTAAACCTTTATAACTCGGAAACGCCTCGAGATATATAGCTGAAATTTACACCGTAGATAAAGGGGTCAATCCTCATCGTTCATACCAATTTTTGCTAAAATCCCCATGATCGTTAAATTTTTACGCGGTTTTGAATTTTTTCAAAAATGTCTGTTAACGCGATAACTCTTTTAATTTTCGAGATATTAAGCTCAAAATTGGTATGTATGTGAGCTTTTACACACCGGTGATCTCTATTAAACTTGGTTAAGATCGGTTGAAACGTAAAAATTTTATGAGATTTTGATTTTTTAAATTTTTTGATTTTTTTTCTGCGATGCGAATTTTGGTATCAAATATCAAGCTGGGAGTTAAATGAGTACCAAATTCATGATTAACAGAAAAATACGTCAGATATAGCCCAAAAATGTTGAACGATACCATATTTTCATAGCGATGTTGTACAGTCTATACAGCGAAAAGTAGCGATTTATGTCGTATAAACTATCCATATCCTTGCTTCCCAATGAAATTTCGGAAAACACCGGTTTCTATAGTGTTCTACAAAAAAAAACAGAGAAGATAGAGTATTCGAGCGAGTTTCCGGCCCGTTCATCCTTATTATATTTTTACAAAGCGGGAGTGTGCGCTTATTTATTTATTTAAAACAAGGATGCAAAACAGAACCTTGCACTTTGCTTCCTCATTATATTTCGCTTTTTCAAAGAGGAAGCCAATCATGAGGAAGCCAAAATCAATTACCGTATTTCCTCTTAGAGGTTGCTTTGTAAAAAGCGAAATATAATGAGCAAGCAATGTGCAAGGTTCTGCTTTGCATCCTTGTTTCTAAGTCCCGCAATGGGACCTCCAGGTGCAAGCTGGCAGAGGTCAAATGGTATACACGAGCAGGAATTATTCTAAGTTCCTTATGAGACCAATTAAAAAACGGCTTAGTATATAATGAATTTCAAATAATGATTTTATAATTTCATCAAAACAGTTCATATTTGCTTTTGTCCTTATAGAGGATGCTTGTTTTCATGAAAAGAAATTTTTTTCGAGACTTTCATATATCAATATACGCGGAATGCTCTAAAATCTCGAAAAAAGATTTTTAGAAAATAGTTCTGTATGTCTGTGTGTAAGTTCCCAGCTTCGAAACTTCAATCGCCTATAACTCAAGAATCGCTCCAGCTAACGACCTCAGATTTCGATATTGCCTTTTTGAATTATTTTTAAAGAGGTCGCTTTAACTTTTTCAAATTTTAGCTATTTTGATAAATAGTTCTTCACAACTATAGGTGAGACCACCTCAGTTCGTAGACATGGGGCCAGAGAAAAACCTACATTCTTTTAAAAATGTTAAAAACATTTTTAACAAAAATATCTAGCATTGAATGTTGCTTATTTGTTAAACCTATTTTATTTTATTTTTTCAATAAACGGTACGTTCGGACTGCGTACTGTACAAAAATATATGATTGTTACGTCTGGGTATATTGTGATTATTAAAAAATTAACTATTAACTAACAAATAAATAATTATAGAAAAATAATTTCTCTAAATTATTATTATTATTTTATATCCGCATCCAGTAGCGAGAAGCGCGGACTTTTGCGTTAATCAGCAGTCTCACGCTGTTTTAAGGATGTAGGAGCGCGATGGGGTGCTCAACTTCATGAAAAGTGAGAATTCAGAGAGAAATTCGAACACTTTTCGATGGATTAAAAATCTGAAAAAAATCAAGCATACACAAGGTGCGGAAAAGATTAATTTTGCATATTAATAATTGCAAAATGTTATTAGCAAATAGGTAAAACAAAAATTGTTCAACAAATTATCCGTCAACCTAACTTTTTTTTCGAATGAAAATGATTCGTTAAATTTTCTGAATACGTATGAATTTTTTCAGAATTTTGTCTAATGCTTGAAAATTGCGGTTTTTTTTCTTGTACCAGCTGTATTCGCGAATCTATTTGATCAATCGTTTCGAAACTTCTTGGGTGTAATGGATGGTTTTGTGAAAAACACATATGAAAAATTCGCGACTTAACATGCATTTAAAAAAAAATGAATTCCAAAAAAACGAAATTTCGATGATTAGAAAAAATTCTGAAAAAATTCATACGTATTCAGAAAAATTGACGAATCATTTTCATTCGAAAACAAAGTTAGGTTGACGGATAATTTGTTGAACAATTTTTTTTTCACCTATTTGTTAATAACATTTTGCAATTATTAATATGCGAAATTAATCTTTTCCGCACCTTTTGTATGCTTGATTTTTTTCAGATTTTTATTCCATCGACAAGTGTTCGAATTTCTCTATGAATTCTTACTTTTCAGGAAGTTCAGCACCCCGTCGCGCTCCTACATCCTTAAAGAAAATAATTTCTCACGCAGTAGTTGCGCCTCACAACCGGAGGACTGCTTTCGCTGCCTTTATCAGCACAGTGTGAGCGGTCCCACCAGGGTACTGACACTCCGTGTACCCCGCCGCTTCTTATTTGGCACGAACCGATCGGGCACGGCGTAGTGCCAGCCCAAGAATAACAAAACATGACGATGAAAAGTTCGGCTTGCTGGCTTGGCAGCAATGATGCCTACGGCTGTCGATGGAGTGGAAATTGGTGGGGATGGAACAGCGGTGAACTTGAATTCATGCGCTGCTTGAAACGCAATGTCATCAGTTCATGCCTCCGATCATATATTTTTATTTCATATAATGGTACATTAGTTATTACGTAATTTTTAATAGCTCGTAATCGCAGAAATAGCAATTGAATTGTTATTTTATCGTAGAGCCCGATTTAGTATTTTTTAAATAATATACATACATCTCGGATATCTTAAAGAAAATGAGCTGTCTCTTTCGTTATTAAATAAACTATTGAAACTTTAGTTTCAATAAATTAAGATGAGAATAATATTAATTATTAGTGTTAAGGATGTCCTGCATTGAATCGGTATCCTCATATCTTGATGAAAATATTTATTCGAACGTTTCTTCGTATTTAGTGCTTTTTCACGGTTTTCAGATGAAATAAAAGATTGCTGTGAACATGTACATTCGCAATTGTTCTGAAAATATTTTATTTTCATGACTGAAACTGTTAAAATGTATGATAACTCAAGATTTTCGTTACATATTTTACTTTATATTCGATAAAAGGTAAATTGAAATTCTTTTACTTCTATAAAACGGTTTTTGTCCACCAACTTTATAAAAAACCGATGAAGTTTTCAGTTTTACAAAAACAAGTACAGAAACAATCCATTTAAAATTTATATTTTCATATTTGTCACTTTCAATTTAACAAAACAATATTTGTAAATTCGTAAAAAACGAAATTTAGAAATTGACAAGATATTTATAAAAACAGATTTTTAAATATGAAAAAACTAGTATGAATCGTTGAAAATCGTGGGATTCAATAAAAGTCAGTTTATTATTTTTTTAAATATTTTAATTTGTCTGGACAACCCAAGGTTTTAATAATCTGAATCCAAAGGGTGGCGCGGTACCCCATCACCCGTCACGCCATTTACGATCGAAAAGATAATACGGCGGGTTTACTCAAAAAAATTGACATTATCGCTCTATTGTAACTTTTGCAAAACGTAAGATAGCGAGCTCAAATTTTGTATATAAATGAAACAATATTCAGCCATTATATATGTATAATTTAGTGACGAACGTAATTTAGTAACGGTATGAAATTTTTGATTTTATGGAATGTTGAATTATTTTTAAGAATATACATTATCACATTCACTTTCGGAAACGCTCTAATAATCAAGAAATAACGTAATAACGAAATAGAAAAAGCGTATCCACAACATGTATATTTATCTGATTAAAACAAGGATGCAAAGTAGAACCTTGCACATTGCTTCCTCATTATTTTTCGAGTTTTACAAAGCTTCCTCTATGAGGAAGCCAAAAATTGAATAACATACTTCCTCATAGAGGTAGCTTTGTAAAACGCGAAAAATAATGTGGAAGCAATGTGCAAGGTTCTACTTTGCATTCTTGTCACGCATTGTTACTTGCATATTATGTCGAACAATTTCTTTTCTTTTCTCCTCAGAACGAATATTTGAGGGTCACTGTAGTATTATTGCCAAATAACATGTCAAAAAGCTCCTTCTATATTTGATTGGATGCTAAAAATCCGAGTTTTTCTTCTATAATTTTCTTCTATAATAAGTTACAAAATTGTCGCAGATATTGTATTCTATAAATGACTGCGTCCGATATGTATGATCTATTTAATAAACAACCCTGAAATAATATAATCAGTCTATTGACTTGTAATGCGTCTTAAATATATCAGGTTTCTTGAATTCATAAAGAAATACGTAATTTACAATTTCAAAGTTTCCTAGCAATGTTATAAGGAATTGCGTATATTCATGAGATATTCTCTGTTCAGCCACGTTTTTCCGATCATCCATAATATACGATTTCTTTTAAATTTTAAGATTTGAAGCAATCGAAAATATACGTTTTTACCTTGTACTTTTGAATTAATAAATAGTTAAAATCAGTAATATATTGTTAAGAAAAGACATCTGTAAGTGGTGCACAGTAGTGCATTAGGATGAGTGGCTGCGGACAACACTCTAGAGGGGTCTCTGTGAAGGAACGGGGAAAAGGGGAGAGGGGAAACGTAAAAGCCTGAAGAAGACATACGGAAGAAACCAATAATTAAAAAAAAATAGTACCTTACACACCTAGGGCAGTAAAGTAAGAAATGTCTCAGATCACATGTAATTGTCGACCGAGGCGAAGCCGAGGTCGACAATTACATGTGATCTGAGGCTTTCTTATTTACTGCGCGAGGAGTGTATACGATTTTTCTCATCGACGGAGCCGAAAATCGGGAACTTCGGGAAAGTTGTCGCTTTCGGCCCGGAGGTGAGAAAGAAAATTTAGTTACTTCTTCTCCGGGGCCGACCGGCGTGGACGCCCCTCGAAATTAACCGCCTCAAAATCTTTTATTGTGGAAAATCAGTTCTGTTTAAACAATTAATAAAGTTATATTCTTATTGTGTTTTAAATTGCAGTGTGGAGAAGTTTCTTATTTAAATAAATTAAATTTACAGTCACCAGTCGCTTTCTCCAAATCCTGAGGCGGCACAACCCGTTAAAAAATGGAGGAACTAATAAAATAAATTTATTTTGCCGCGTATTTTTTTTCAAAATAAAACGAAATAAATTAAAGTCAAGACGTAATAATGATAGAGTTTCTACTTGTTTTAAGTTCATTGGTTCAAGAAAAAACACGCATACAAAAATTACAGTCTAGAAATGAAATTATGTAGATGCAAAAACTCACGATTTCGAAAGGTACGGCATTTTTAAAGCTAAACTAAAACTTTTCAGCTGATGTTCATCAATTCTGGCTTCCTCATAGGCTACCTTTGTTGAAAATAATGAGGAAGCAATTTGCAACGTTCTACTTTGCAGCGTTGTTTTTTCTAACCATAACTTCTCAATCTAAACCCAGCTAATACAGAATGTAACAGTAACATAATTTTCGAATTGTAAAAAAACGTAACGTTGTTGTGCAACATTGACATAAATATGATGTTTTGATTTAATAACAATAGTATCTAGGTTGTGACAGAAAATTCTGTTTAAATATTATATAAACGTTATATATTATTTCTGTAACAAAAATGAGTAAAATTTGATATCAAGATTTTATAAAAATGTGACGTAATAAACGTATGTATTACACAAATGTTATCACGAGACGTGGTAGCGTCTCGAGACAAGTATATTTACGATCGAGATGCTACAAGTATATATATTCCGGAGCCAACTCATTTTAGCCAGGTTTTCAACAGGTTATATCATTACAGCAACGAATTTCGAATGCTCTGCGAATGGATTATTCTGCCGGCAGATGCATTAGCTCAAAATATTACAATTGAGACTAAAACCAATGCTGTAAGCTGTAGTATTAACAAAGATATGTTCATTTAAACATTTCGTTTTCCAGAATTTATTTAAATTTAACACGGCACGCGCGCAACTTCATGCTGTACATGGCACGCGCGCATCTTCACGTCGTACATGGCACGCGCGCTACTTCACGCCGTACATACACGACAGCGAACGCTGCCAACATACATAACATACAACCAAACCAAGAGACGCAGTATATAACATAAATGTAGCAGTAGCTGCCCGTCAAGAGACCGTGCAGTTTTCGATGACGATTTAGCCCATTAAGGATAACGTGAACTAAAAATCACTGTGATCAAGAAAGCTTATGTTTTCTATTTTCTAAAACACATGCATATATAATTACAGTAAAATATACTTATTTATTCATACGTGGGGAACTGTGGAAAAGTGGAATGTATCAGTGTACAGTAATTTATGGTTATGTCCTAGTGCTTGAACACCAGAAGATCCATTCGCACAACGTGTTTATTAGTTACAGCCGCCATGTAGTAGATTTATCTCTAGCATAAAAGATATGTAGAAAAATTTTCCAAATAATTACCCAATACAGCTGTAGGCTACAACATTTTTCTTGAGCGTAGAAGTTTTTTGATACAACTGCGCCATAGACTTTTTAATACACCTCTAGTGTACAAGATTTTGGGATACAGTGTAGACTGGTTGAAACAGCTCTAGCGTACAAGATTTTTCTTCAGGTTAGACTTTGGGATACAGCATAGACTTGTTGAAACAGCTCTGGCGTACAAGATTTTCCTTCTTGTATACATCTTGTAAACTTTGTAAGTCCTGTAGACCTTGGGACACAGCATAGAAGATGTCTACCATGGAGCCTAGAGGTAAGGAGTACGAACTCCTATGGAAATCGCGGTTGAGAATCGTTCGCCAAACCGTGGAAAATTCTTTTGGCGGGAACCGAAGTGAAGTGAGCGACAAGTTGGCGGAGACCGAAGTGAAGTGGTCATGTTGTTGAACGCAGCCCTGCGGTTTTTAACGACGACGCGTTGTTCCCGCTCAATAACGCCCATTTTGCGAGTAACCTGTATCAGAGATTGTTGTAATTGCGTCGTGCGTCAATTTTTGTTAATTTTCCGCCATTCATATCATCGCCAATGTGGCATCACTTTGGGGTGCGTTCGCTACATTTTTATCGGGGGCTAACTTCATCTCGGTTCCCGTTGATATTCAGTGGTGCTCAGTCCGCTAAAATTTTACACAGTTTCGCGAACGTTTTTTCGGCCTGAGTTCGTACTCCTTACCTCTAGGCTCTATGATGTCTACACTAAAGAAAAATCTTGTACGCTACAGCTGTATCCACAAAATTTTTCTTTAGCATAAACTTTTGGATACAGCGTAAGAGATGTATATGCTAAAGAAAAATCTTGCATGCTAAAGCTGTATCAAGGTGTCTATGCTACAGCTGTATCGACTAACTTTACAGAATGTTTTTTTGCTGTATTCCTGAATGAATATTTTTATATCATGAATAGAGGAGTAAAAATTTGTAAGTACAATATTCATTGGGAAAACTTTTTCTTAACTCATGTGATTGCAACACTCGCCTTTGGCTCATGCTGCAAATTCACATTTATCAGAAAAAGTTTTACCGTACTGGTATTGTAACATACTATGGTGGAGCTTTGAATAATGATTATTATAATAAAACGTACTTAAAAGCGAAAATATAAGAAATTCTTTTTTAACTTGGCGTCGAGTCGCTACCGCGACTCTTGATTATATAAAGCTACCAAATAAATAAACTGTGAAATTTGTTGTGCGTTTACTGGGAGTGTCCACTTCGCACGTGCGCAACAGTATTCGCACAGCATTTGAAATACCGGTACAACAAATGACTTGCCTGACCCAGTCATAAAAGAGGAAGAATATATTGTTAAATCTATGTTAACACGAATATCAAGGGTTCAATAAATTAGTTTGTTTCTTCCTAAACAAAATAGGCTATATTTTGTACCGAAAATGCGTGAAAATGATGGAAGCTAAAAGCTTTGGTCTTTTATTAGCATTTCCGATAAGAAATATGATAAAAATATCTTCATAACATGCGGGCCTGAATGAATATAAATTATATTATAATTTGCACAATATGGCAATCGACAATTATTCTAGACGACATTTAAATATTGACGATGCTTTAACAATTTTTGCAAGTGAAATTTTTTTCATCGTTTTATTAATATATCGAAATGTATGCGGTGGTGTACGACGACTGCGAAGTGTGCGGCCACTGGTACGTTCACCTTATATACAAAAAAAAAGAACCTCGAAATAGTATATTATGCATCAAGTGCGTAAAATGCGATTTTACGCACGAAATGCGATTTTACGTACAACACTCGTGGCCGGCTTCGCCGGCCACTCGTGCTCCCGATCGCTACGAGTGTGTAAATCGTACGCACGTGTCGCATACGATATTTTTTGATGTAGTATGCGTAAAATTCGCACCCCCGCAAAAACGTAACGCATGTTATGCGGACATGTGATGGAAGTAGTTGGGCGGACGGAGCGGGTCCAGGGCCGCAGGCCTTGGTGGGGGTCCAGGGGGCGAAGCCCCCGGTGGGGGGTTGGGGTGGCGGAGCCCCCCCACTGTACAAAAAGATATATTTTTTTAATGATTTATCGATCTCAATTCATATTTTGATTTATATGGTCAGTACGGCCTTTATTTATTAGAATACTTTTATAAATTAATCAATAGTATATACAACTTCCCAAAATTGTATACAGCAAAACAATACAAAAATAATAAATAACAAACGCGTTACAACGAAATCTATTAATTAAATTTGAAGATTGATATATTACCCGTTAGCCACCTGGCGGTAGCGAGACGAATTTTCTTTGCATATTGGCAGCGGTGGGATACATCGTGGCATTCACGGTGGTCTAGCCACGTACAGTTTGTCTCGCTACCGCCAGGTGGCTAACGGGCTCGACCCCGCCCGTTAAATCATATATCAAGTAAACAGAGTAGTGCTCCTAACGACATATTATAGAGTTCACATACACATGTATATAGAAATGTATCAGACAAAGGCCATAGAATATATTTCCACCTCAAATATGACAGTTTTCAAGGTTCTTTATTTTACGCATACTGTGTGTAAAAACTCATTTTACGCCCCGAAAACAGTGCGTACAAACGAATTTTACGCATACTACATCAAAAAAGAAATTTGCATTACGGTTTATGTTACTAACCGAGTAGTAGCACCGTAACTTACAGTGGGATATAAATTTGAAAACGATGAATTGATATTTGTTTAACTTTATAAAATCCACCTCGGTAAGTAGAAGGAAAATAAGAGGAACCATTTATTTATTACCCGTCGTGCTAATAAATTTGTATGTTAAGGAATATACACAAATTGCAAGTAAATTGCAAGTTCCCTTATTCTGAATTGATCGGTCGCGAGAGATATAAAAATCTATGCAAAAAGTTGTGAAATCCCCAAAAAAAACCCTCACGGGCAAAAAATTGAGACAAGTACATTTACGCGAGTGGCATTCTGCCCCAAAAATCATAATGGATAAAAAAAACTAGCGGTATACTGTTTATATGTGCAAAAAATTTTGAAATAAACTGAAAACATCCGCAGCATGTCATCTCAAGTACATGTATGTAGAGTTACAAGTTCTGATCCCCAGGACCAGTACGTGGATGGTTGACCACCCGCAAGCCCGAGAAAATTCTAGCAACTAAAGATAAAAATTGTGTGAAAAAAAGCGCACGGTATTTCTATTTATACGTGCAAAAAGTTTTGACCTAAAGAGGATTTGTCATTTAGAGAAATTTATTAAAATAATAACAATAACAACAAAAATAATTAAAAAGTGGTTGCATTGAGAGAAAAAGATATATTCAAAAATAGAAATAATTAAAATTGAAAATAAATTGGTAATTTAAGTGCAAAAAAAATTGACCTTAGTACTTGGCGAGTTGATATAATACCATAAACATTAAATAATTAAACAATTGACTACATTTCACAAACTCGCTAAGTACTAAGGTCAATTTTTTTTTGCACTTAAATTACTAATTTATTTTCAATTTTATTTATTTCTATTTTTGAATATATCTTTTTCTCTCAATGCAACAACTTTTTAATTATTTTTGTTGTTATTGTTATTATTTTAATAAATTTCTCTAAATGACAAATCCTCTTTATGTCAAAACTTTTTGCACGTATAAATAGAAATACCGCTCGCTTTTTTTTCACACAATTTTTATCTTTAGTTGCTAGAATTTTCTCGGGCTTGGGGGTGGTCAACCATCCACGTACTGGTCCTGGGGATCAGTACTTGTAACTCTACATGTACTTGAGATGACATGCTGCGGATGTTTTCAGTTTATTTCAAAACTTTTTGCACATATAAACAGTATTTTCCCAAAACAAAAATGGTACGCCAAGTAAAAAAAATTGCTTTCAAAAAAATTGCTGACAAACAAAATTCCTTGCAAAAATATTAAACCAAATCCAATATATTAGCCAAGTTAAACTCGCTACAAAAAAAACTTGGCGTGCCAGGGACTAGCTCCCGTACATAGTCCATTGAAGTAAGTGCGGGAGAAAACAATTCCTAATGATATTTCGTGTTTCGTATTACCGAACCTGCAGAGTGAGCTCAAGTTGCATATCGTACCTTATTCATTACTTTTATCTAATTTATCAGTTTGTATCCCTACTTTCTTTTGACCTCATTTAATCTAATAATATCTTAATATATATAAATCTTTGAAAGATTATTATTCTTCGAACTGTCGGTGCGGTGGGGGTCAAAATAGCGAATGGCTAAAGTAGCGAATTTCTGAATTTCAGAATAATGCCCTGGCAAACAGTGTCACCGACTTTTTAACCGGTGTTTTAACCAGTCTCGATTAACCCCCGTTTTCACCCAGTTTAACTGACCTTTTAACCGAAATTGTTATTTTTTAAGCGATTTTTACTGGTGAATTAACCGATTGTAACCGACATTCTTACCGAATTAATAAAACTCAATTTTGCTTGGTGAATTTAACCGATTTTAACTGACAATTAAACCGAACGAAACGTTTTTAATCGATTAAATTGTCGGTTAAAGCTGCTGAAACAGTGGGCTAATCGAGACTTATCTTTCCTAGGTTAAAATGTCGGTTAACTTTAGTTATTTCCGGTTAACACTACGGTGACACAGTTTGCCAGGGTGAACATCTGAATCTAGAATGGCTTTCATTATGAAATTCGCTATTTTCATTGCTTTGAATAGAATGAGGGTCAAAACAGCGAATGATCCCCCCCTCTGCCCAGGCGGTACCCTTAAAAACACGAATAGCGAATTTCAGGATAATAATCATGGCCGCCTTCGGAATAAATAGAGTAGCAGTAGCGACCGTCGCGTCAGGAGTAACAGCCCGTCCAGTCAAGATCAGACAGACAAATCGTAGTGTGAAGGCAACATTAATTTCTTTTTTAACTTGGCGTCGAGTCGCTACCGCGACTCTTGACTGAATCTAGAATGGTCATCATTATGAAATTCGCTATTTTGATTGCTGTGAATAGAATGAGGGTCAAAATAGCGAATGATCATACCGCCCCCCCCCCCCGCACGCCGCGGGGCTTCGCCCCCCGGCCCCGCCCACGTGGTACCCTTAAAATCATGAATAGCGAATTTTAGAATAATGAACATCGGAATCTAGAATGGCCATCATTATGAAATTCGCTATTTTAGCCATTCGCTATTTTGATTGTTTTGAATAGAACGAGAGTCAAAATAGCAAATGACCCCCCCCCCCCCCCCCCCCCCACCCGCCCTGGCCAAGGGGCGAGCCATTTTTAGAGGGTCATTTTTAGAGGTCCGTTGTCCTCCCGTCCTTACTTCAATGGACTATGTACGGGAGCTAGTCGCTGGGACGCCAAGTTTTTTTTGTAGCGAGTTTATGTTGGCTAATGGACTATGTACGGGAGCTAGACCCTGGCACGTCAAGTTTTTTTTGTAGCGAGTTTAACTTGGCTAATATATTGGATTTGGTTTAATATTTTTGCAAGGAATTTTGTTTGTCAGCAATTTTTTTGAAAGCAATTTTTTTTACTTGGCGTACCATTTTTGTTTTGGGAAAACATTTTTGGTGTTATTTGCTCTCTTTTTGAAAGTCAAAACGTAATTTAAAAAAATAATGAGAACTCATGTTTTAGTTATATCTGTGTATTGATTAAAAAGTTCATGTACAATGAACAGTAAATGAAGGTAAGTAGACACTACTAAATGTATCCTGCATGTTTACAAAGAACAGAGGCAGCAATAAGAATTCTACAAGACTTCTTGCGTAACTTTGCAAACTCAGAACATTCAATGAAACCAAAATTTCTATAGACTCGAAATCTCGTCGGAGGTGAGGCATTCCATTATATATATACAGACAGAGAAATCGTCGTGTGACAGCAACATTAATTTCGTTTTTAACTTGGCGTCGAGTCGCTAGCGCAACTCTTGATGATATCAGACTTAGGATGATACCATCATCAAAAATCGACGGATGCAATGCTCTCATTGCAAATGGAAGAAATGCGTAGTTGGCACAAGCGAGCTCCAGTTGTAGTACAACCGAAAGGGCATCCTGGGTCAGAGAGAAAAGTGGTTCCGAAAGTAAAGAAAGTGCCACTCCATCTGGTACCATTATCAAACCACCGTGTAAATCGTTGACAATCCCGTCCATCCATCTAGAAAAAACATAAACATCTGACTCATCGAAATTTCTTATACTTCATTCCTCCAAAATCTAGTCATTCAGCTAATTTTTTGCACGTATTCAGTGGAACTATTCAGTAGTTCTTCAATTGTAAACTATTGTATAGTTCTAGACGCAATAGTTCCTTCTAATAGTGTACTTTTATCTCAATAGTGTAGTTCAATAGTTTCTCCCAATAGTCTGCCAATTTAACAATGGTTTATAGTTTAAGGGGAGGGAGTCAGGTAAAAAAAATTGATTTTGGAAATTCAATATCATCCAAATCCTGTTGCATATAAAAATGCCCAATGCACTATATTGTTGGTGCTCGATGAAAGAATTTTTTACTGTCGTCTGACTTGCATATGCTTTTCAATATTATCTTAAGCAAAGTTCTTAGGTTTTCCATTCTGCGCATGATTCAGATCAAACTACTAGGCAGATTGGAATCATTGACGTCTCATTTTCTTCTTCATGAAAAGATACACCGGCTAAATGGAGCAAACTATATTTTTTTCATTCTGAAAGCAAAGTTAATCACTGATTTGGAAAATAGCATAAAATTTATTTGTTAATAATTATGTTACTTTAAAAATATTACATTTTATTAACATTTGCTCCATTTAGCCGGTGTATCTGTTCATGAAGAAAAAAATGAGACGTCAACCATTCCAATCTGCCTAGTAGTTTGATCTAAATCATGCGCAGAATGGAAAACCTAAGATCTTTGTTTAAGATAATATTTAAAAGCATATGCAAGTCAGACGACAGTTGAAAATCCTTTAATCGAGTACCAACAATATAGTGCATTGGGCATTTTTTTATGCAATAGGATTTGGATGATATTGAATTTCCAAAATCAATTTTTTTTACCTGACTCTCTCCCCTTAAGGGGAAGGAGTCAGGTAAAAAAAATTGATTTTGGAAATTCAATATCATCCAAATCCTATTGCATATAAAAATGCCGAATGCACTATATTGTTGGTGCTCGATGAAAGGATTTTTTACTGTCGTCTGACTTGCATATGCTTTTCAATATTATCTTAAGCAAAGTTCTTAGGTTTTCCATTCTGCGCATGATTCAGATGAAACTACTAGGCAAATTGGAATGGTTGACATCTCATTTTCTTCTTCATGAAAAGATACACCGGCTAAATGGAGCAAACTATTTTTTTTTTTATTCTGAAAGCAACGTTAATCACTGATTTAGAAAATAGCATAACATTTATTTATTAATAATTGTGTCACTGAAAAAATATCACCTTTTAATAACATTTGCTTTATTTAGCCGGTGTATCTTTTCATGAAGAAGAAAATGAGATGTCAACCATTCCAATCTGCCTAGTAGTTTGATCTGAATTAGAGTTGTGAAATTTTTAATGTGAAAATAATGCACTATTTTTTACGAAAAAAATGGAGTATGGAATTCGGATCCACTATCCATTACTTTATTAATGAGTAATGGAATTCGGATCCACTACCCATTACTTTATTAATGAGTAATGGAACACACATCCATTACCCATTACTTTATTAATGAGTAAGCTACCTCTATGAGGAAGTATGTTATTCCATTTTTAGCTTCCTCATAGAGGAAGCTTTGTAAAACGCGAAAAATAATGAGGAAGCAATGTGCAAGGTTCTACTTTGCATCCTTGTTTTAATTAGATAAATATACATGTTGTGGATTCGTTTTTCTATTTCGTTATTATTAGAGCGTTTCCGAAAGTGAATGTGATAATGTATATTTTTAAAAATAATTCAACATTCCATAAAATCAAAAATTTCATACCGTTCGTCACTAAATTATACATATATAATGGCTGAATATTGTTTCATTTTTATTCAAAATTTGAGCTCGCTATCTGAAGTTTTGCAAAAGTTACAATAGAGCGATAATGTCAATTTGTTGAAAAATTCAAAACATCATAAAATTTTAATGGTTCAACCGATCTTAACCAAATTCAATAGCGATCACCGGCGTATGAAAGCTCACATTCAGACCAATTTTAAGATCAAAATCTCGAAAATTGAAAGAGTTATCGCGTAATCAGACATTTTTCAAAAAATTAAAAAACGCGTAATAATTTAACGATGAAGTGGAGTTTAACAAAAATCTGTATGAACGATGAGGCTTGATCCCTCTATCTATTGTCCAAATTTCAGCTTGATATCTCAATGCATTCCCGCGTTATAAAGGTTTACATTTTTCGATCGTGTAACATACACACACACACACAGACAATACATACAGACATTTTTTTCTAAATCACTTTTCTCGACGTTTTGGCCCATTCTGAGTGTACTGACATGAAAATCTCGAAAAAAAAATTCATGAAAAAGCTTCTTCTATGAGGAAGCAAAAAGTAATGGGTGATGGACCTCTACTCCATTACTCACTAATAAAGTAATGGGTGATGGACCTCTGCTCCGTTGCTCATTAATAAAGTAATGAGTAGTGGATTCGAGTTCCATTATCAATTTTTTTCATAAAAAATTATGCATTATTTTCACATTAAAAAATTCACAACTCTGCTTTCAACTAACTTCTAGCTTTTGACTGACTACTAACTTTTCACCAACTGATGACTACCTACTAACTAACTTTTAACTTTTAAAAGTCAGAAGTTAGTCAAAAGTTAAAAGTAACTGAAAAGTTAGTCAAAAGTTGGAAGTTAGTATAAAGTTAGAAGTTAGTTGAAAGTTAGTCAAATGTTAGAAATTAATAAAAAGTTAGAAGTTAGTCAACAGTTTGTCAAAAGTAAGAAGTTAGTAGTTAGACAAAAGTTAGTCAAAGGTCAAAAGTTAGAAGTTAGTTGAAAGTTAGTCAAATGTTAGAAATTAGTCAAAAGTTAGAAGTTAGTCAAATGTTAGAAATTAGTCAAATGTTAGAAATCAGTCAAAAGTTAGAAGTTTGTCAAAAGTTAGAAATTAGTCAAAAGTTAGAAGTTAGTCAAAAGTTAGAAGTTAGTTGAAAGTTAGTCAAATGTTAGAAATTAGTCAAAAGTTAGAAGTTAGTCAAAAGTTAGAAATTAGTCAAAAGTTAGAAGTTAGTCAAAAGTTAGAAGTTAGTCAAAAGTTAGAAGTTAGTCAAAAGTTAGTCAAATGTTCGAAATTAGTCAAAGGTTCGAAATTAGTCAAAGGTTCGAAATTAGTCAAAGGTTAGAAGTTAGTCAAAAGTTAGTCAAATGTTCGAAATTAGTCAAAGGTTAGAAGTTAGTCAAAAGTTAGTCAAAAGCTAGAAGTTAGTTAAAAGTTAGTCAAAAGTTAGAAGTTAGTTAAAAGTTAGTCAAAAGTTAGAAATGCAACATGTCGCAAATGACTATTGCTAAGATTTTCAGGTATCCGGATAGTTCGTCTCTGAGAAATCGCCCGTCTATCGCGACCTGTTTTAACCGCAGACTTCTAATGATATTATATTTATTCATTTATTTTTCAATTTTTCGAACGATTTTGCTATTCATCTACTTATTTATTAACTTTTTGAACGATTTTCCGATTTATTTATTTATATATTTATTTATTAAGCAAATTTTTCTAAAGTAATGGGACTACCATATATCCATTACCACGTTCATTACCCATTACTTTAAAAAACGGTGATGGATGTGAGTTCCATTACTCATTAAAAAAGTAATGGGTAATGAATGTGAGTTTCATTAGTCATTAAAAAAGTAATGGGTGATGGATGTGAGTTCCATTACTCATTAAAAAAGTAATGGGTAATGAATGTGAGTTCCATTACTCATTAAAAAACTAATGGGTGATGAATGTGAGTTCCATTACTCATTAAAAAAGTAATGGGTGATGGATGTGAGTTCCATTACTCATTAAAAAAAGAGTGGGTAATGAATGTGAGTTCCATTACTCATTAAAAAAGTAATGGGCAACGGATATGAGTTCCATTACTCATTAAAAAAGTAATGGGTAACGGATATGAGTTACATTACTCATAAAAAAATAATGGGTAACGGATATGAGTTCCATTATTCATTAATAAAGTAATGGGTAATGGTTCTGAATTCCATTATGCATTTTTAAAGTAATGGGTAAAAAAAAACGATAATGCATTTAAAAAATAATGCATTATTTCCAACTCTGATCTGAATCATGCGCAGAATGGAAAACATAAGAACTTTGCTTAAGATAATATTGAAAAGCATATGCAAGTCAGACGACAGTAAAAAATCCTTTCATCGAGTACCAACAATATAGTGCATTGGGCATTTTCATATCATCAAGTACCAACAATACAGTGCGTTGGGCATTTTCATAAAAAAATATTACGTGTTATTAACATTTGCTCCATTTAGCCGGTGTACCTTTTCATGAAGAAGAAAATTATGTCGACCATTCCAATCTGCGTAGTAGCTTGATCTGAATCATGCGCAGAATGGAAAACCTAAGAACTTTGCTTAAGATAATATTGAAAAGCATATGCAAGTCAGACGACAGTAAAAAAATCCTTTCATCGAGTACCAACAAAACAGTGCGTTGGGCATTTTCATATCATCGAGTACCAACAATACAGTGCGTTGGGCATTTTCATATCATCGAGTACCAACAATACAGTGTGTTGGGCATTTTCATAAAAAAATATTACCTTTTATTGACATTTGCTGCATTTAGACGGTGTACCTTTTCATGAAGAAGAAAATTATGTCAACCATTCCAATCTGCATAGTAGCTTGATCTGAATCTTGCGCAGAATGGAAAACCTAAGAACTTTGCTTAAGATAATATTGAAAAGCATATGCAAGTCAGTCGACAGTAAAAAATCCTTTCATCGAGTACCAACAATACAGTGCGTTGGGCATTTTCATATATAATAGGATTTGGATGATATTGAATTTCCAAAATCTTTTTTTTTTATCTGTCTCCCTCCCCTTAATAGTTCAATAATTCTAATTGTTTTTAATTTTTAATACTTTTTTTCTATGTCGACATCTACGAAGCCAAATTGCTCTTGTCAGCGTAGGATCTGTCGAAACCCTACTAACAGCTGCAAAGCCAAATAGCTCTTGTCGCTTGTTAATATTTCAATAATATTTCAATCAACTACAAATCCGAACAACTTTTGTTAATGAACGACCGAAAATCTATGCAGACACTGATTAAAAGAAGGTTAATCATGACAGATACTTACTGAAATGAGGTTAGTCACGGCAGACACTGATGAAAACGAAAAAGATCACACTTTACGATGAAAAATAATCCCACAAACGATGTTGTTGTCAACGCTCATTTATCACACACTCATTTATAAAAAAATTAATTAATTTCAGCACTGATTTAAAGTATTAAGCACTGATTTAAAATATTACGCACTGATTTAAATTTAAATTATTAAACACTGATTAAAGTATAAAAATACGCGAATTATAAATGTACACTTCGCGTCGAGTCGCTACCGCGACTCTTGATGATGTCGGCTGTGCAACACGCGCTGACTGACTGAACAGCTGGCGACTGTGTGACGTCACACACTGGTTGCTCGCGAGCCGCCACTCGCGCCTGCGCGCGGCGCTTCTATATAATGTATGTACGTGAATACGTGAATCGAGATTGTGTGAGTGCGTTAAACACGAAAAACTTTGAAAAGACCAGATATCAGCGGTAAATGAACCGATTTTCTTGTGACAGGTCTCATTCGAAAGAAAAAAAAAAATAGAAAATATTGATCATGATACATTTTTCGTTCGCGACATGTGGTCAGAGATAATACGTCGGCAAATATAGGTTGGGACATTTAAAGTTGTGTGAGTGCGGCCGTACGGGAGGAACATAAAGTTGTTCGGCGAGAATTACTAAGATACCAGATATCAGCATTAAAGAAACAGATTTCCTTGCCGCAGGTCTCATTTGAAAGAGAAAAAAAAATAAAAAATATTGAACCTGACACATCTTTCGTTCTCGACGTGTGGTCAAATATAATTCGAGTTATAATTTGAAAACGGCCGGTGAGTGGCCGCCTTCGGAATAAATAGAATAGCAGTAGCGACCGACAAATCGTAGTGTGAAGGCAACATTAATTTCTTTTTTAACTTGGCGTCGAGTCGCTACCGCGACTCTTGATACGACTAATTTTTTATCCATTGTGATTTTTGGGGCAGAATGCCACTCGCGTAAATGTACTTGTCTCGATTTTTCACCCGTGAGGTTTTTTTTGGGTATAATGTTACACTGTAAAAAATGTTCGAGTTTTTCCTATACAAACGTGTATGAATTTTGTAAAACTTGGTATAGGAAATCGAAATTAATATTTTTGCATAATAAATTTAATACAGATCAATGAATTTCGATAATCCGGTGATAGAAAATTACAATACATGATTATTAAATCAATAATTACTAAATCAGTACATAAAAATCAACATGCATTTTAGGAATTTTAGTGCCCGATTTGAAATTTAATACAAATTGTCGCATTAAATTTAAGATCAAAGTTATCAAAATTTCAGTTACTAATGTTGAAAAATACCCGTCAAAGTATTTGCAGTTTTGTCCACATAGGTGTACTACTTTTTGCAAAATGTTTGGGTTTTTGCGGCACAAACGTGTGAGAAATTTACAAAACTCGGTATAGAAGATAAACATTAATATAGTTGCACAGTAGATTTAATATGCGTGTGTAAATTTTACCAATCCGGTGATATAAAATTATAACACATGGTTACTGAATCAATCATTACTATATCAGTACATGAAAATCAACATGAATTTCCTGGATTTTTAGTGACTGATTTGAAATTTAATACACATTTTCTAATACCAAAAAAAACCCGCACTAGATCGCTAACACTCGTTACTTAGCTTCGACTTCTGATAAGTTACTCGAGATTTCCAAAATCGATTTTTTTTAAACACTGGAGCATCTCGCGCTGCTATTGCTGCAAATTTATGTTTGATTTATGTTTGTTGCTAGAACTTCACAGGTCTGTGGATATAATTTTTTCGAAAATTCGAATACCTGAGCTTCCTCGTGAGAAAAAGATTCCGTTCGTCCAAAAATTATATTCACTTGAAAATATTTCCAACCCACTTCGCGCTCTGATTGCAATCAATTGAATATTTTGTTATGTCAATTATACGTATGCTTGAGAGAATAATAGTTATACAACTGTTATGCCATTTAGATATCCAAAATTACTAAGTCGTTGATAGCGTAGTTGGTAGCGTGCATGCGTTGTTAGGTACTTAGGTAGGTAGGTCGTAGGTGCAAACCCCAGTGTAAGCGAAAAATTTTCTGTGGCGAAAACCAATACCCAACAATTTCTGATGACATAATTTGTTTGAAAAAATAATGTCCGAATAACATTTCTATTTTTCAAAATTGTTTTTATGTCCACTTTAAATTTCCAACACATATGTGCTTGAGTTTTAAGATACCGCTCATATGAAAATTCATCATACATGTTTATGAAATTTAATGCACAGTTTATGCATATGGTCATATTGACATTAAATCTTAATAACGTCGAATTTTAATATTCCTCTAAATGTTATGATTTTTCATATACACATGTATACAAAATTTCATATATGGTATCTGCAAAAAAACTTCTAACACCTTTGTATTAATTTTAATACAGATTTTTTAAGTGTATATAAATCTTCCGAAAATTCTTCCATATCCTGAGACCTTCTTGAGTGAGAAATAATGTATCACTGATGCGTCAATATGTTAATAGGTGTTATTTTCACAAAACGCGTTACTTTCTTTACGTAAATATTATATGAAAGTTACGAATCTGTGTTAGGTGGGAATATTCAATAACTTACAAATTTGTGAAAATTAAAAAATATAATTGGGAAGCAGTTTGCAAGGTTCTATTTTAGAGATTTGTGCTCTAGGCATTTTTATAAAAAATCCATGTATCGTAACGGTTTTACCACTTTGCTGATTTTTCTCAAATTTGTACTTAAACCTTGTACCATGGTACTCTATATGTGAACCAAATTTAAGCTAAATCTATTAAAAATTAAAAAACGAATTTCTTATAACTGCAATGTCTTCTTTTTTATGAGTCAAAATGGAAATTTTACAATATACCGACCATTCCTTGAACAAGATTTATTATTCATAATGAATTATCGTGATTGACGTGGAAAATTGCAGCCAGATATTTCAGAATTTACACGAATTGAAGTGTTTACAGACACTTAAAAAAAATAGAAATTCTAATAAAATTAGAACCAATCTATCGCCAGATTTATAACCGATCGTGATTTAATGTTAGTCTATTTGTGTACAAAATTATAGCTTGATATCCCGTGATTTAATGGCATGGACGTTGCTGCGACGAAATCGTTGTTAATTTTTTTTCTGAATCATATGAAGATCCTTTTAGGTCAAATATGGTTTTCCTATTTTCTATGAAATTAAAGAAGATACCGAAATTATTTGTTCCTGCTACAATTTTTGATAGCCGAAAATCGGTCGGAATTAGCACTTACGAATTTTTTCAGACTCCGTGGAGAATCTCTGTTAGGTGAAAGAATGAAACTCGGTACTCTGAGATTTTTGAGGTTACTAATTAAGAATATATATCTGAAATTTATTTTAAAAAAATGTCGCATCCAATATGGCGGAGGTAAATCTTAAAGTAAATTAGATTTGGATGAATCTCGGTGTTTTAAGGTCTCTGATTATGAAGCCGAACTTGAAATTTAGAAATTCAAAATGGTGGATGCAATATAACGTAACTATATCAATGAAAAAAGTTGCAAAGTTGAACTTTGCACATTGCTTCCTCATTATTTTTTTTTTTTTTTCACAAAGCGATCTCTATGAAGCTTATTTACTAATTTTGGCTTCCTCATAGCGGAAGCTTTGTGAAAAATGTAAATTAATGACAAAGGAATGTACGAAGTTCAACTTTGCAACTTATTTCGTTACTTTTCATTTTTTCAAAATTTCAAAATCACGTAAAATCTTAATCGCTTTACCGATCATTACCAAATTTTGTACGTAGCAGCGCTGAGTATTATTTATTGTCTGAATAAAATTTCAGCTGATTTGTTAATGTTTAACGTGAGTTAGAGCAAAACATACATTTTTCAAAAAATTCAAAATCCTATATAATCCGAACCTCTTTACCGATCATCACCAAATTTGGTACATAGCAGCATTGCATGTTATTCTTCATCTGTAGAAAATATCAGTTGATTTCGTGAGATTTTACAGGAGTTAGAGCAAAACGTAAATTTTTTGAAAAATTCAAAATCTCATAAAAACGGAACCTATTTGTAGATTCGCCCCCAATTCAATACCGATCCTTCTTTAAGGCTGCTTTATGTATAAAAAATTATTTAGCTCTATAGCTAAAAATTTGCGGGAGCTAGAGCGCGTACAGACATTTTTCGAAAATTGCAAAGTTAAATAAAATTTGAACATATTTTTGAATTTTTTTGAAAATTATCACAAGCAATGGCGTATACCTGCCACACATGCGTGCCAAATTTTAGACCGAATGTTAAAGCCGTTCTTGAGATATGCAAGTTTGAATTTTGAATGCCGTTCACACATACACATACACACACACACACACATCCATACATACATTTTTTCTAAATCACTTTTGTCGACGTTTTAGACAATTTTAAGCATACTGACATGAAAATCTCGAAAAGAAAATTTTTCACGAAAACAAAGCTTCCTCTATGAGGAAGCAAAATGAATTAGGTTTGGGTGAAATTCGGTACTGTGAGAATTTTTAAGTCGCTGATTACAAATTTGAACTTCAAATTTATTAATTCACTAGAAACAACGTCCACGCTCCGCGCATCCTATGTTTTGGTGACTTTGCGTCTTTTTTTTAGCTAAAACGATCCTGAACAATCAATATATGGGCGTATCTCACAAACCTTTAACTTTCACGGCCTCAAAGAAAAAAAAAATCTAGTTAAGGAGCACAGGATCGCCAATTTTTTGTACTCGTCTTAAGACCTTTAGAAAGCAATATTCGTTCATGGACAAAGCATGATATACAGGGTGCTCGCATAAAAAATCATATTATCATTATAAAATATTATAAATCCATTAGTGTACCATACATCCCAATAACGTATCTATCGTATTTAACCTATAGAAAACGAAAACTAAAGGAAACTAATAACAACGATTCAATTTGTATAAATTGATCAAAGTCCGAATAGATAGAAATGATAACATACGATTATATCCCATTCAAATTCTATCGTATCTATCAATCTCTATAATATATTTTTACCAGGGTTTATATAGAAATTTCTTGTACTCACCGCTTGAATCGATTTTGGAATTTTCAAATAACGCAATTCTCCGTCCGTCGGATGGAATAGTTGGTGCGCTTTGTACAATTGTAATCTTGCTCTTTTCTTGGCTCGCAATGACTTTTCGACGACCGGTCCATTCGATGACGCGCCATCTTCGACATTAGACATGTTCGTTTTCTATATCCAGTCCCGAGAGAAAAA
Organism: Ephialtes manifestator; assembly: GCA_963970395.1. Taxonomy (NCBI): domain Eukaryota; kingdom Metazoa; phylum Arthropoda; class Insecta; order Hymenoptera; family Ichneumonidae; genus Ephialtes; species Ephialtes manifestator. The sequence goes on from OZ019968.1 coordinate 21,299,396, forward strand.
CTAATGCTGTAATTCGAAAGTAAAAAAAAAATCAATAAAATATTTTCATAATTCACAATACTACATACTTACAAGCGATTATTACTTTATTTATAAACATCGCAAATATCAACTCGATTCGAGGTAACTTTTGTACAATTAAATAAAAATAACTCACCGATATGTCCTGTGTATGTCCGCGATTCATTGCCGAGATGATGGGCAAACTCTCGTCTTACTGGAGGTATTTCAGTTAGGATACACGAATTCTGAGAAACTTCGGGATCTCGTGTCCCGCTCGATCAGAATGATGCGACCTGCTCTTGTTGATTTTTCGGTCCCGCTGAAAAATATCGAAATCAATATAAGTACCCTATAAACAGCTGTTTGTGCGTATCGTAAAAGAGACGACAATTGAATGAAAAGTAATACAAATCCCGTGATTATTACTTCATCCAATTATAAATACTATTTATTTTCAATGAACGTTCTAATCGCTATGGGAAAAGGAATTAATTACATAGGTGTACCGTTCATTAATTCGCGAAATATTTTTTATTTTTTTATTTTTTTCACAATTAACGACTGAATCAACTTACAAATAAACATTATAATAAGCGTCGAAACCGTTTATCATTCATAACACAATTATTTTCAATACCAAATGAATATCATTTATTCGTTGCGAAAACTTTGAATTTCTATTTCGATAGTGACCCAAAGAGCGATATTAAATGAGCTACATATAGGTACGCTCACCGGTTCGGGGGAACCAACGAACGAATAAACGAACGAGCGCGAAAAGCACCGCTATCTGTGCGTGTCATCACAGAGACCCCGCCCTCATGAAAAATGATACGAGTTTGGCGATAATTATTTAATTTAACTATACATATATATGTATATATATATTTTTTCCAGTAATATTTCAAATTATCATGTGGATACGAATTAATTTGATATATGTATGTATTGTTCATTATTTCGCTTGTTTTTTTTTCATCAAAGATTATATTCATAACACAAATAAATGCTGAAAGTATCGGTACCTTAAATTACTATTATAATAAAGTAAATAATTTCAGCGTCGCGAAAATACCTCGATTCGAGAGTCTCCCGAAGCGCGGTTGGAAAAAAGCTATACAGCATACAGCATATATAGCATATATATGCTCACCCTCATAAGCCCCGCGGACTGTGCCTGTCGTAACAGGTATAGAATGAAAAAGAATCCCCAATTCGGCAAAAATAATTTCATTGGATATATATTGTTCTTTATTTTCAACAATCCTGATAATTCTCAACGAAAACCAATGTACTCGTATTTTACATACCGTGCGATTCGCATGAACCCATCCAGTCTATAGCGCAGATTATGCTACACTGGATGGGTTCACGTGAATCGCACGATATGTAAAATTAAGCTAGCCGGTTAAAAGAAGCCGAGCGAGAATACACCGCGCACGTTTCTTTCTTTTGGCGATCGATGATGCAACAGTTTTAAAAAACTGACCGAAATGACCACAAAACCGACCGATGAAGCTAAACAAAGCTTTCGAAGTAATTGAAAACTTTACGCGATTTGGAAGAGAACGACACGATTCACTGAACTTTAATATTATTATTTCTTTAAAAAAAAAAAACGAATTATGAAATTATGAAAAAAAGTATTATAATCGGCGGTAGCGTTACAATTATTCGCAAGACAATATCGTTCAATACCCGAGGAATATAATATATTCATTGCGAAAAATTTTCAATGAGATGTCAAGAACCGCACGAAGAGCGATTGTAAGCAAGCTATCTATAGGTACGTTAACCGTTTAGGGGGAGCGAGTGAGCGAGATAAGCCCCGCGGACAGTGCCTGTCGTGACAGGTATAGAATGAAAAGAAAAAGAATCCCGAATTCGGCAAAAATAATTTTATCGGATATATATCATTCTTTTTTTTTCAACAACCGTTATAATTCTCAATGAAAATCAATGTACTATGCCATTCACGTGAACCCATCTAGTCTATAGGGCAGGCTATGCTAGACTGGATGGGTTCACGTGAATCGCACGGTATGTAAAATTACGCTAGCCGGTTAACAGAAGCCGAGCGAGAATACAGAGCCCACGTTTCTTTCTATTGGCGATCGATGATGCAACAGTTTTAAAAAACCGACCGAAATGACCACAAAACCGACCGATGAAGCTGAACAAAGGCTGTCGAAGTAATTGAAAACTTTACGCGATTTGGAAGAGAACGACACGATTCACTGAACTTTAATATTATAATTTCTTTGAAAAAGAAAAAAAACGAATTATGAAATTATAAAAAAAAGTATTATAATCGGCGGTAGCGTTACAATTATTCGCAAGACAATATCGTTCAATACCCGAGGAATATAATTTATTCATTGCGAAAAATTTTCAATGAGATTTCAAGAACCGCTCGAAGCGCGATTGTAAACAAGCTATCTATAGGTACGTTAACCGTTTAGGGGGAGCGAGCGACCGAGATAAGCCCCGTGGACTGTGCCTGTCGTGACAGGTATAGAATGAAAAGAAAAAGAATCCCGAATTCGGCAAAAATAATTTCATCGGATATATATCATTCTTTTTTTTCCAAGAACCGTTATAATTCTCAACGGAAACCAATGTACTGTGCCATTCACGTGAACCCATCTAGTCTATAGGGCAGGCTATGCTAGACTTCCAGTCTAGCATAGGGTTCACGTGAATCGCACGGTATGTAAAATTAAGCTAGTTGGTTAATAGAAGCCGAGCGAGAATACAGCGCGCACGTTTCTTTCTTTTGGCGATCAATAATGCAAGTTTTAAAAAACCGACCGAAATAACCACAAAACCGACCGACGAAGCTAAACAAAGCCTTTCGAAGTAATTGAAAACTTTACGCGATTTGGAAGAGAACGACACGATTCACTAAATTTTAATATTATAATTTTTTTGAATGAAGAATCGAATTTTTATGGAAAGAAAAAAAGATACAAGCATCGGTACCGTGAATTCGATTAATAAAAATTAATAAAACTTACGGATAATTTCCTGATGCCCTCACGTGCTGCTGGCGTTCAATTCTCGAGACGGTGGCGGATAATGATGATGAAATCGACTCCCGTTCCTTGATGATGAAAATCACTAATTTATTGCACTTTCACGTAATTATCATCGATTTTTCTTAAATAAAAATTCTCACTGTTTCGAAAAAAAAAACAAGCCGACAGCTGCGAAGTGCAGAAAAAATTGCTCGTTCGATTTCGTGCAACGAATGTATTAAAACGTTCATTAGTGATGATAAAGGCGCCAGAATAGGAACATCGACAAGAGGAACATTCACCAATGCCGAGACACAGCCAATAAGAAACGACGATATATCGCCCTTGCGACCAATGACGTGTTGATACGTGAATTAACAGACCATTAACAGACCATTGTTCGCGGACCGGAAATTGCGAAAATTCGTAGCGTCGGCTCGCGCACCATGCCGCGGACAACCAGTGTACCGTACACACGTTGTCGTCGTGTTCCATAGCTCGACTGACTGTCGCTGTTCGGAAGAAAATACTAAATATATACAGGTGAATAATAAAAACTGATCGTGATAAGTATAATAATTCGATGCCGAAAACGTGAGTAAAGTGTTTTTTTTCATAACGTTATATTTCGTGTAGTGCGCGTTGTGACACCGTCAACCTCCCCTACTTCTTTTGTCTCGCAAAATTGTGAATAGCATCGCGCTGGTACGTACAAATATTTTATATATATGTTTTTTTACAAATTCGCCGATTTCGTCGAGATTGCTGGGTAGTGCGCGTAGTGACACCGTAATCCTTCCCCAATTGTATTGTCTCGCGAAACCGTGAATAGCGTCGCGTTGATACGACCGATTTTCTTTTTTTTTCTTTCTTTTAAAACTCACCGTACCTGTTGCGCTGCAGTGGTTTACGTTAGCTTTGTTCGTTGATCCATCGGTCGGTCGGTCAGTCGTTTTATCGGTCCGTTGGTCGGTTCATCGAATCGTTTTTTCGGTGATTATCAACGTTGAAAAAACGTATTCTTACATTATAATTTCAATTATTATAAAGCGTGTTAAATGGTGCAAACGTGAAAAAAAATTCAATTGTTTTTTTTCTATCCTTTTTTAAAGAATTGTTGCCGTTCGACAATAAGTAATTATCGGTACCACGCTGATGAAAGTTATACGAACGTACAACACATCGTCTAAACTGATTCATAAGTAGGTAAGTTGTTGCGTTTATTGTATTTTTTATAAATTTACATTAAATGTAAAAACGGAATTTTTTTTTGTGATTGCAGATAATACGATGGGGAAAAGGAAGAGACGTAATGTCATATTACAGCGAGAAGCGGTACAGATAAAGTACTGTATATTAATGCGTACGTCGGTAGCGATTAATCATCCGAAACGTTTCGTACTTGTCAAAACCGAGGATGTCATACGACATGAAGCGTCCGGTTTAATATACTGTGATTCGACGTGGCTCAAGAATGCCATGAATGAAGTCATTGCAAGTCGACCGACAGTACGACTTCCCCGAGGTGAAGGACCCTCGAAAATCTATGAAAAAGCTTTATTAATCGAATGTCACGGTGAGCATACAGGATACACATTTCGACCAATAATTTCCGACATTTCTAAAAAAATATTGGAATAAAGAAATTTTTTTTTGCGCCGTGTTTGAAACAGAAAGTTACCTCGAAGGTAAAAAGCGAATGGAAGGTTTGAATAGTAATACTCCATCGCAAGGTCGTGGAAAACGAATAAAGATGCCGACGAATAAAAACTTCACGCCGACGTTGGTAACTACGAGAAAACGATTGATAAGGAAGCAAAGTATTATTCAAGAAAAAAAGACGCAATTGAAGAAGTACGTTTCGGTACAATAATTTCTTAAATTAATATGTTTTCATTAACGTTATTGAATGAATTTATTATTGTGTTTTCAAAGAGAAAACAGAAAAACAAAGATATTTTAAAATCGAAGCTCGAAGAAGAAAATATCATACTCGAACTGATCGAGTCGACGAATAATGAGGTACAATAAACATTGTACAATATTCGAGAAGATCATGAAATGTAATAATGTTTAATAAATAATATTTCTTTTGTTAAAAGGAGCTGAATTCGAGTTCGTTCGCTGATCCGCCGAATGACGCCTATACCGTGGCTCATGAAGAAACAGATGTTGCAAATGAAGAAAATGAAGATAAGTTATCGAAGATACGCGTAAGAGACGGCGGTTGCGCGTTACTGGCGAAAACCGTGTCAGTGGCAATCGCAACACCACCACAAACTAATAGCGGTATCGCTAATTTGTCGGACGCGACGTTAAAATCATCGGCAAAAAATGAAAAAGAAAACAAACAGACGACGACGACGACGATGATTTTGTCAGATACGTACGACACGCAATTCGACTCTCAGTTCGATACGACGATTGATTTTACGGAAAATAACGAAGAGCGAAATAATAATAAAAATGGAGAATCAATAATACCAATAACATCATCGAAGTGCATCGACGAAAAATCGTCGGGTGCGCAAAGTCCTTTGTCGATCGGACGTACCGGCACACTGTCGGCGTCATATAAAATATCAACACCGCGTTCGTATGGGAAAACAAAACCGATTTCGTACGTTCATCGCCGACGACGAAGTTAAATGTCGATATCTCGAAGCATTGCCATTCTCCGAATGAGCAAAATCGATTAATTAATCATTCATCTGATATCACGATATTGAAAACGAGTAAGGTGGACAAGTCGCCAATCAAGTGTACCGACAATGAATCGTTGAACATGACAAGCTATTCGCCGATGGACGGCGAAGCATCGTCGGCAAATGCAGATACTTGCGACACAAATGGAAATAAGGTATTGAAATTTTATATATTAATAATTTTATGTTGACTTTCAGTCTGAATTGATTATGTCTGCACACAAACGACCGCGGATAACAGCAGTTTCCGACTGTAATGAAATCTTTGTGATTGTGCAGAACAATGAAGCAGCCACATTCGAGGTATAATATAACGATAAAAATAAATAGTAAACTACTATTTAATGTGATGTGTACTTTAATGGATGAACATAATAATGTTTAATATATCACGCTTAAGCGAGATATATGAATATGCGATAGTTAGAATCGCAATAACGAACCGATTACATCACCAGGTGTGCGGTACATCACAACTGTATTAACAACAATCAACGCCAGTGGATATAGGGCGTTGTTGCAGTGGAAATAAGAAATGGGTATGATGAAAAAAAAAGACTAAAAAAAGTATAAAAACCCACTGTTCTACCGTTTCTTTTAATGCAAACGAACATACATCACGAACCTGCACACCTAAACATGCAACAAAAAGTCGCCTAGCTCTGAAACCTCGCTAAACCCTGGCAAGCTGAATCACCGAAGTGTTAACTGAAAATAACCGACTTTTTAACCGGGAAAAGATAAGTCTCGATTAGCCCCCTATGTCACCGGCTTTAACCGATTAAAAACGTTTCTTTCGGTTAAATCGTCAGTTAAAATCGGTTGAATTCACCAAACAAAATTGATTTTTAAAAAATTCGGTTGAAATATCAGTTACAATCGGTTAATTCACCACCAAAAATCGCTTAAAAAGAACAAATTTGGTTAAAAGGTCAGTTAAACTACGTGAATCACGGACTAATCGAGACCGGTAAAACACTGGTTAAAAAGTCGGTGATACAGCTTGCCAGGGAATCATTAATGCTGAATACTCGTTGAACTTTAAAAACTATACTAATTTTCCGATTGAAATTGATTTCTTATTATCTATGTACGGTAAATAATGTCGATTGTATCGAATCAGTAATATGTATGATAAAGTTCGTGTTTCAATATCAGAATAACGGTAAAGGGTCATTGGAGATACGAACACCGCGCACCAAAATTTCCGTAACCAACAGTACGAGTTGTGGCATTACGAGTTCCGATACCGTGGTTTCATCATCGCCACGAATTGGCACTCGAAGAAAAGTAATGATTGAACGATATTATTTATTCTATATTCAATTTATTCATATTTGAACTATAACTGGACAACAATATAATTGGATTAGTTTAAATAAAATTTACATATACAATAATAATTAATTACGATAATACCGTTCTTTTGGAAATTAAAAAGTTAATCTACACGCCGGACGATGGTAATAACGGACGGGATGACGTCTCACCAAAGCCAAAATATATTACTGATGAAACGGTACAACAATTTTTTGTCCTTTCTTGCTGTTTTCTCAATTACTCGTGAAACGCGTCATTAATACTGTTATGATGATTTTTTTTTAAATAAGCCGCTCCGTCCAATCGAAAGCTCTGCAGGCCTGAGCAACCGAAGCGATGTAACGGATCGGATAAAGAAAAAGCCGATGAAAGTTCGACGATTAAAACCGAGAACGGTATTACTTTTTCTTTCAACGCAATAAATTGAGCTCAATTTAATATATGTAAGCATAAAGTTACAAATTTCTTTATTACAATTACAGATAATACATAGCGATAACTATTCGGAGCCTCTCACGCACCAAGACTCGAGCGATAACGATGATGACGATAACGCGGATTCTTCCAAAATGAAAGCGTTGATTGCGAAACTACAACGTGAGAATAATTATTACAAACATCGATTTGCTGAAGTGACGCAGGAATCGGAAACAGACATCACGGTACCGTCAAAGAAGAAAAAAACTGAGAATCGAGACTTAAAGAAAAAAATCGATGAGGTCCTGGACAGCGTGACGACGCTATTGGCGATTGTCGACAATAAAGGTAATCTCGATGATAATATTAACAGAGATGAAATTGAAGCTACGATAAACAGTCAACCGGACAACGATGGCAAGGTGAATATTAAAGAATTAAAAATAGAGTTTGTTATCGAGCTGTGGCATAAGTAATTATACCGACATTTTCAACATTTTGAATCTCCAGATAATGGTCAACGGTCATGCTATGTACGCCAATGAAGCTCATAAGGCCTTCGAAGCGCCAACCATGCAGAAACGATGCAACAAAATCATCGAAGCGTTGTGGACGAAAGATGAACAGTTGAAACTAGCGCTGCAGGCAAACGATAATTTGCTAGCTTCTGGATGTAGAAATCTTACGATTCAAGAAATCGACACAATAAAAAGTAAGATCTCTCGCCCGTATCATTGTACATATGCCGACTTGTCGGTAACAACGTACTGTCGTGAGATAACATAATTTGTTTCTTATTTATTTTCAGACATGTGTCGGTGGCTTCAAACAATGAAAACATTACCGACGACGAATCAATTCAATATTGAGAAGAATCATCGCAGGTGGATTTCGGATCACCTGAAACACAATCGGGAAATGCACGCACCGCAAAAGCGAGAGAAATACTTGACGCGCAAGCACGAAGAGCGCATGGAACGTCGAAATGAAAGATCAACGCTGTGGAAAAATAAGAAACAACGAGCAACGAAAAAATCGTCGACGATGGAAAACGATGACGCCAAGTCGGTATATAAAAAACTGGAATGTCTATTTTTGCCGATGGTATACGACGAAGTCGACGCTAACGAAGGCATGGGGGAAAATGATAAAATCACTTTGAAAGAAATTAGCAAAGAGATTAATTTAGACGAAGATATCGTGAAGGAAATATTGACTCGGGATAGTTGCATAATAATGGAAGGTACGGAAATATAATGGTAATTGAATTAACGAAACAAGTGTTTTAATTGTATTCAGCCCTGTATTATTGTACAGATACCTACTACCATCCTGTCGACTTCAAATTCGAAATGTCTCAATTGTACAAGATGTTATCGCAATTGAAGGCCCTCAATGAGCCCGGTACCAGCATGAAGCTGTTCGAGATTCAGAAAAAGTTGAAAGGACCGGAGAATTACGATGAGAAAATGACGAATTATCTTTTCGAGAAGTACACGACACCGATCGGGAAGGGGAAAAATAAGAAAAGGGATCAACTGTATCGGTACAATTCATCGATAGCTCAAATTTCATACAGGAACGTTTTTGTAATAGATAAAAGGATATTTATTTGAAAATTACAGGTTGAACGAGCGTAAAATAATGGATGTACTTTTCGCCTACGTCATCGAAAATTCCACTAACGGAGGAAAGGCTAAACAAACATATCGGAGTGTGATGAACGAGTGTGAAAAGTTACCGTATTGCGGTAAGTTGAATTCTTATAAAACGACGGTACATGAATGTTACATTTTTGAAAGTTGATATGGGGAAGAATTTTTTTTTCTTTTACAGATAAAAAAGAGGAACTTGATTGGAAGGAGCTAATTATCGAGTGCTGCACCCATGAGAAAGAGGAAAATGACGAGATGGCAGACGATTCGTTAATAGGCATCGACGAGACGAAGGAATGGGGTTCCAATGCGCTAATGATAATTTACAAAAATTGTACAACGGTATTGCCCGAATGATACAAACACACTCGCGATAACCGTCTCGACGATGAAAGTGGAGGTGCTTGCGGTTTCCAGTTTTTTTTTTACGCACACGATAAAAGAGTGGTTGTCGTTAAATTTTTTTTACGTTAGCAAAAAGCAAGCATATTTTAGAGTCTATTAACGAGAAAAAAATCGAATCAGGTCGATTAATGAAAACGATAAAACTCTCCAATAATTAATCGTTAATTTTTATTTTACGTTTGACAAAAGAAACGAAATATATTTAAGAAATTTTTTACGTTAAAAACCCAAAAAAAAGGATAAAGCTAGCGAATCGTGTTAATTAAAGGTTCACGATAAAAGACAGGTACTCATTAACATTTTATTTACGTTCGACAAAAGAATGACGAGAGAAGTCCGAGACTCGTTTATGATTATTTTGTACGATGTAAAAAAAAAGAAAAAAACATTGAATGGAGACGATTAACGCTAGAAATAAAACTACGTTAAGAGATACTACTCGTTAATTTATTTTTTTATGTTTTTCAAAGAAAAAATTATGATTCTGTTCTACGTTCTTAATTGTAAGAGAAAACTGTTAAGATAAGATATTTTGTATTGAAAATGATAAGACAAAGCAATGTAAAAAAAATAAAAACAAAAATAAACCTTCGTGCAATGGAACGCTAACAGATGGGTAACGAATAGCGCAAATGCGAAATTATGCATTTGCGCTAGTAATTCGTTGCTCATCGAGTATGGAAAAAAAACAAAAAATATTTTTCGGTCGGTTCAGGAACGAATCGACTGAAAACCGACCAAGGAAGCAACTGCCGTGGCCCGGCTGCGGTGGTCACCTTGCAGTCGTTTCGCTCCTGAACCGACCGTCCAATCACCCCCACCCACCCGCAAAATGTGATCGGTCGAGCGATCGACCTCGATCGGTCGCAAAAAAAACCGACCACCCGAGCAAAAATATCGATGGTCGGTCGAGTGGTCGACTTCGGTCGGCCGCCAAAAAAAACCAACCGTCCGAGCCAAAATTATGGATGGTCGGCGAGTGGTCGACTTCGGTCGGCCGCCAAGGAAACCGACTGTCCGAGCCAAAATACGTATGGTCGGCAAATGGTCAGCCTTGGTCGGATGCCAAAAAAACCGACGGTCCGAGCCAAAAATATGGATGGTCGGTGAGTGGTCGACTTCGGTCGGCCGCCAAGGAAACCGACTGTCCGAGCCAAAATATGTATGGTCGGCCTTGGTCGGATGCTAAAAAAACCGACTGTCCGAACCAGAAATATGGATGGTCGGCGAGTGGTCGGCCTTGGTCGGCCGACAAAAAAAACCGACTGTCCGAGCGATGGTCGGTCCGGTCGGTGTAGTCTGGTTTTTGGTCAAAACCAACGTGTCGGTTTTGGGCAGTCATAACTGTCGTCATTGCAGTCGGAACCGTGGTCGGACTGTCCGCCAGGGATACCCCAACGTATATTGTACACTGATAAACACAGTACAAATAACTCACGTCTGTACATTGACGGACGATAACTTACGATCGTCCGTACTTATACACAGAACGGCGAACACTCACTTGCGAGAAACGTTTCGGTTCATTCGCCATCTAGCGGGGTAATTTCGGGTGCACGGCCAATGCCGATAATGAAAAGGTGGACCACCTCCCTTTTGCCACACGGAGAGCCGGCTTAGCTCCACTAGATGGTTAACGAATTGAAACGTTTCTCGCAAGCGATTATTCAAATTTTGTGTGCCTGTAAACACGTAGCTGCCGCAAGTTGTTGTACTCTGATATACTAAAAGATGACGTTTTGGAGATGTCCTAACCATTTGACATAGATGGCCTAGCCATTTAGAAATGTGGAACGAGAAAAAACAATATTGTCTTCTCTTCAGAGTTTCAAATGTTACACATTTTATATAATTTAAAATTAAATATTGACGGTAACAGCATTTAACTGGCTTCACGGCAACATCAAATCTGCCGTAATTTAAGCCATGATTTGGTCCGTGATTTCTACCGTTATTTATACAAATTATAAGACATTACGAAGTTTCGAAATTTTTCGAAATTTACGTCGGTGTTTTTGCGGCGATCGAAGCAGCAAAAATACCAACGCTAGATTAAAAACGCTCAGTAATTTTGCGGCGAATTGCAATGCGGAAAAGTGTGGAAAAAACAGAGGTGGTTTTTGCGTTTTTTTGCAGCGACAAAACACATTAGGGTTCTCATAACTATTTTCTACACTATAAAATTTCCACCTGAATTTCAGATTCCTTAGCAAGTTGACGGATCGCGAAACGGACCGAAGAACGGACATGTCCGTTAGGGAACGACTAACGGACGGACTGCGAAAAACGGCAAAATGGACAAATGCTACTGACAACATCAAGTTGTATTTACTCAAGAATGCTTAATCCAATATGTCTCCTTGGATGCTACTGGAGACACTAAAGTCAAACTTACGAATCGGAGGTTATAAACAGCTTGAATAAAAATTTCTGAAGCGGGTCTACACAGTGACAGAAACACGGTCGTATATGCACTGTAAAAAATGTGGTTTTAAAATTAACACCATTTCGACACCACTATGTAGTCCCAATAGGTCCACACCATTTTGGGTAAACGACAGTGTAAAAGACTGCTGTAAGGAAATTAGTGTTATTGATTAACTCTGAAATTGATTATACCGGATAATACAATCCATTTAACACACCCACATGGTAAATAAATGACACTGAACAGTGAACCGATCACAGAATTTCGGAGCATAACTGCGACATATTATGATGTTAGGTGGTAACACAAGAAAACATGTATTTGCTCACCAGAAAAAAAGTCGGACTGTAACACTTCCCAGATAGAAAAAACGTGCCGCATGGTATGTCGTCAAAAATGCATCATGTACTACCACATTAAGCTGCGGCATTAATGACTCGGCGTGTTCAACGGCACCAATGCCGGCTCTGTGCCTGCACAATTCCGACAAAATATTCACGAAGATCTTGAATGAACGAATACTTGAGACAGGGGATCCAATATGGCGAGAGATTTACGAGCATGGCAGGTTGCAAAGAAAATCTGTTGATAGATCGATCCGTCACACAGGACTCAGTCCAGTACAAAAGCAACCTGTCCATGGCATGGATCGATTACCCCAAGGCATTCGACACAACGTCGCATCAGCTCGTTGTACGGCTCCTCGAGTGCCTTGCGGTACATATCCGCATAGTGAGATGCATAGAACACCTACTGCCGCTCTGGAGGATTCGCTTCACCATTTCCATCGGTGGGGCAACTCAGTCCACAGAGTTGGTTCAGTACAGGAGGGGGGTCTTTCAAGGAGACTCCTTAAGCCCACTCCTATTTTGTATCTCACTATTGCCGCTATCTCTCGCCCTGCGCCAAACTCGCGGGTACAGGTGCGGACCTGTCGGCAACCGGAGGCACAAGATCACCCACCTTTTTTATGTGGATGATCTGAAGCTCTACGCCTCCGGTGAGAGCGATCTCAACCTCGCACTCACCGTAGTGAACACCTACTCGCGAGATATTAGCATGGCCTTCGGATTGGACAAATGCGCAGTTGTCCATTTAGTATGCGGAAGATCTGGGCGTCTTGCGGAGGATGCGCAGCTCGTGGATGGGAGCGTCATTAAACACCTTGACGCCGGAGTCTTATCAATACCTCGGAGTATCGCAGAATCCATTACAGGACGCTGTGGCAGGCAAAGAAACTCTCCGCGGCAAATATATGCAGCGGCTTCGGCAAATTTGGAGTTCCGAATTGTCGGGGCGAAACAAGATCGCTGCGACCAACATGCTTGCCGTTCCAGTCCTCTACTCTTTCGGGGTAGTGAGATGGAGGCGAGACGAGCTGCATGAACTCGATACCAGCACACGCAAGATGATGAACATCCATAGGAGTCTTCATCCTAGATCTGCCGTGCCCCGTATATACCTCCCGCGTCACATGGGTGGAAGGGGCCTACTTGGATTGGAGTGCCTGCATGACCGTTTGGTCCTCGGTGTAGCCTGCGTCGTAATCGGAAGTGCGAATCCTCTCCTGTCCTTCGTGCATGAACATGAAAGGGCGGGGGTTGGGGCGTTTTTGTACAGGGCGGCAGAGAAGGCAGCAGATATCCTCGGCTTGGAATTTCATGTTGGTCGGGGCGGCAGATGGTCGATTAACTCCATCATCGACCTGAAACCGTCCCGGCGTAGGAACACCATCAGAGCCGCCGAGCATAATACCCTGCTCGAGCGGCACGTCGGCAAGGCCATGCACGGAGTGTTCCGGCACATCGACAGCATGAACTTATCTGCGCGGCTGACTTTTGCATTCTTACAGTCAGCCGGTCTGATGTCTGAGACCGAGGGCTTCATCGTTGCCTGCCAGGATGGCGTAATTAACACGCTCGTCTACCAGAGCCAGGTGATGGGTATGCAGGTCCCTGACACACGGTGCAAGGCCTGCAAACGATCGCCAGAGACACTCATGCACATAGTATCAGCATGTCCCACCTATGCGGTCTCTGGCTGTATCCATCGCCATAACGCGGCCCTAAGAGTGTTGTACTACCACCTTCGATACTCTTACGGGGTAGACGAGACGCCACTGGTGCCCTACGCCCCTGGAGATATTGAGTCCGTCGTGGGAAATGAGAAGTGCCGGATTTACTGGAACTATTCATTTCCCACTGTCAGGCAAATAACAGCCAATAAACCTGACATTGTCGTCTTTGACCACGAGATTCATACGATCTTTGTCATCGAGTTCTCGTCTCCTGGCGAGTCCAACATCGCTGCTAAAGAAGACGACAAGCGGACGAAGTATCAGGATCTGCTTTTCGAGCTTCGCGGGCTATACCGTGGGTACACGATCAAACTGGTGGTCCTCATAATCGGCGTTCTCGGCGGAATGAAACCGTCGTTTGTCAAGAACATCAAGATCATCCCCGTCTGTCGGCAGAAAGCCGACTCACTTGCGGGCCGAATGCAGAAGGCGGTCATTCTGGGTTCGCTCCATCTACTTAGGCCTCACGACTCTGGACTGATCTGACTGCTTTCCTCCGGGTTGGAGGAGCAGTCAGGCAGAATGATTTGTATTAACCCGCCCGTCCAGTAGGTGAGTCGGAGCCCTACGGGGCCGGTCAGGCATTTAATGTAGAAAAAAAACATAAATAATAATAATAATAGTAGTATAATTTGGCTTTATTTTTCTTTATACAGACGTTGCCCATTCTGGGCCCATGAGTGTATAAATAATAATTAATTTTGTGTTCGTGTTGTTCACGCGTTGAGATCAACGTGGTTTTCGTGGTGTTGGCCTGGTTCCGTTGTTGCTGTTGTTGTTGTTGTTTATGTCGCTGTTGGTCCTGTTACCGGCTCACTAGATAGCCTCTGTGCGATCATCTCTGCCGATCCTCTCGCCGAGCTCACCGCACACCTCTCCCAGAGAATGTGGAGCCTTTCTTCAAAGAGGCCCAGTTGCCTCAGCGCAGCTATAGATCTTTCGCGTTGAGGGGTCCTCAGTACTTCACCGTATGCCCCGATGACCAGCACAGCAAGCTGGACTGGGCATCGGTGCATGCGACTCGGCGCCTCAACCAGGTTAGGGCCTCTCTCGATGGTGTCAGCGTTTTCGTTGCTGACCCGCAGCCGTGAGTTTACGGAGTAGCGAACCTCTTTAATGCGTTCCTGCGTCCGAATATTCTGCAGGTGTGACACTACCATCTCGAAGACGTATACTTCGCTTGGGTTGGTCAGTGCCACCAGGATATCGGGCCTGTTGTGGTATAGAACGGGATCCGTGATGACTTTCATCCCCGCCCTGATTTCAACCCGTCTCTCTTTCCACAGGTATTCCACACACAACGAGGCCCGAGCGTACTGCAGCTCGGCCGTAACCTCTACTGGAGCTTGAGTTGACTCCAGGATGTTCTTGAGGACCCAGTACACAATCACATCATGCCTATGGGTAAAGGCCGGAACTACGCACATTGATGTTACATAGTACGCCGGCTCATCATGATCGCATCCGTACCTGCAGCGTCTCCTTAGCTGAGGGTTTGCTCCCAACCCTGGCACCTGTTCTTCGGCAGCGGCGTGCAGGCATGCCACCATCCAGTCCTCGAGCGTGAGAGCAGTCGCGGCCGGAAAGGAGATGGCCTTCTCCTCCTGAGCGACGAGTCGTCCATAATGCATGGACGCTGTCCTTTCTGCCATCGTCATCTGTTGTTGTTTTTCGACAACTGCTCTCACAACTCTTCGGGCATAGCTGGTGACCCTCTCATTGTCCTGCACCTCTGGCCAGGTTACTCCGTAAAACTCCAGAACGTAGTCAGCGTCAGAGATCGGGTTACTCCACCCAGCGCGAGCCAGCCGTCGGAGCCTATACCGAGTTGAGCCCATTTCAGGGTGTCCCTCACATAGGCTCCTTTGCGTACGTATTGAACCTCGGTCTCGAACTTGATCGACTTCAGGCCGAGGCCGCCTTTTTTGTTGGGAGGTAGGCTGCGGCCCTCGTGTTGGTCCTGTTGCGCAGGTATCCCTTCACGAGGGCCTTCCTTAACTCCATGTCTAGGTCTGAGCACCTCTTCAACGTCGACGCTCGCGTTTTATTTGGGTACATATTGCCCGTGATGTAGACAATCGCAGGTATGAGCGTCGAGTTAAGGAGGGCAACCTTCTGACACGGAGCAAGGTTCGATCTTAATATTACCTCGGCCTGTGTCGTTAGATGTTTCTTTGCCACCTGGGTGTTCAGTGGCACATCCCGTTCGAGCTCGTGAAGTCCGAGGTACTTGTAGCTCGTCGTGTAGATCGTTGGGAGAAACGGCTGTTCTTGCTCCGCGCTGGGCTCCTCTTCGCCATTATTGTTGTTTGCGTCTTGTGGTTCTTCTGCTCCTTCCTCTCGAGTATAAATTCCACATTTTTTAATATTTAACTTCAACCCGATCTCTTCAGCCGACGTTCTGAGCACCTCAGTTATTCTGCGGGCCGCGTCTTCATTGGACGCGTGGCATTTTACATCATCCATAAAGACGGCGTCCTCGCGTTTCCCCCTCGACAACCGTACAACCTCTCTGTCGGATTTTATTGCATCTGTGATGTACGCTGTGACGAGAATGAAGAGGAGTGGGCTCATCGAATCGCCTTGGTATACTCCTCTCCGGACGTATATGGGGCATCTGTGCTGCTTATCCACTTCGATGCTTACTGGCACATCTTCATCATTCCCCTCACAGTGTTGCGAATTTGTTTGTGCACCGGTAGTACCTTTGAGAAGTCGTACCAGGTGGAGAAGTTCTTCCTCCTGGACAGCCTGGCCGCTTGTGAGAATGCTTCATCCCACAGCAACCAATGGACTGTCCCCCAGACTCCTTCTCTGGCCAGTTGTTCGCTCGGGATCATCTACTCAGCCAGTCCGCCTTTAATTAACGTTGCTATCGTCGAAGTCAGAACCTTGTAGACCGAATTGAGAACAGCTATAGGCCTGTGATTGCTCGGATCTGCTTCATCTCCACTTTTGTGGATCAGCACGACCCTCGCTCTCACATCCTCTTCTCGAATCTTCTCTCCTCTCAGGATCCTGGTGACGAACTTCACGAGACTCTGCTTCGCTGATGGTAACACCTTGTATAGTGCCGGCCGGATCCCATCTTCGCCCGACGCCTTCCAAGAGCGCGATTTCTGCAGAGCCTCGTTCACCTTTTGCTGTATATTCTCCTCGGACAATTGGCGGCCAAAGTTGTTGTGTTATTGTTGGTGGTTCCTCATCTTCCCTAGCCAGTTGTTAAAGGTAAGTATCCCCGCCTGTCACGCGGGAGACCGTTCGATTCCCCGCCGGAGAGCCAGGGGCACACCCCAGCACAACATCTTTGATGGGGGCTGACGGTAGGCTCCTCGTGGCGTGTCCTGGGCACGGGCTTCGGCTCGTGGCTAATACCATCGGGGGTGTACTAGGCTAAGAGCCCCTCACAAGCGGCCGCTCTCGGATGGCGGCCATGAATCAGTTGGAGGGGACTCAACGACCAGATCCGCTACGACGACCTTGGCAAGATATAATGGACGGACGAACTCAGATATAACATCATGATCTGCTATCGTGACAGCGACCCCACGCAGATAGGATACATAGGCAGGGTGCACGATCGGTGGTGTGAGATGCGTCCCGATCTCGCTCATCTCTCGCTTCAGGCCCTGCGAGACTATGTGGCCTATCTGCGTAGGAAAGGTTACGACATGGCGCGGCAATCGGAGATTGCGACCGCATACGAAGATGCGGACCAACCTCCCGACCTGCCACCTTCTCCGAGTGACCCGCCAAGAGCCGAGAACGCCGCGAGAGATTTGAGGACAAGGCGGAAACATATCCACCTCAAAGTTTCCCTAGGTCTCGACGAACTCCGGCATGTGGCGACCTCCTTGACATCAACTGGGGTCTGTATGATGCCGCAGCATCTCTTGTGCCGAGTCATCGACCAACCGATGAGGCTCATCAGGCCAAAACGCAAAGGCGCATACATCAGCTCCAGGAGAATCTATCTATCGGTGGCCCTGCGGCATGCGTCCCGCATCCAGTGTGTGGTAAATTACGTATCAACTGGCAAGGCTTTCACGCCCAAAGTTCGGAGCATATGCGCCACCTTATGTCGCCAACCCCACAGACTCAACGTGGCCACAGACACAGACACTTACGTCGCCAACACCCTCGCGCTTATTCCAACAGAAAACGCAACCGTCGGACAAGGTTCCGTCGATACAGGAGCTCGAAGCTACTACAAAGAGTTATATGGATAGGAACCCTCGTTCAAGCAGGACACTCCAGCGCTGGGGCTCTTCTCCGCCTTATGTGAACGCGTTCAACAAAGGCAAGGAGAGTGTCCACCAGTTAGCGAGGATGAAGTCAAGAAGGCAATCTTTGGCATGAAGAACTTTTCTGCCCCCGGGCCAGATCGAATTAACAGATTTGGTGGAAGAAATTTTCTTCAACACATCGATATCTGGCCCTGATTTTCACCTCGTTTTTGGACGAGAAAATGCCTATTCCGAGTTGGCTTGTGGAGGGGCACACTGTGCTGATCCCGAAGAAAGGGGATTTGTCCGATCCGAAAAACTATCGGTCGATCACCTGTCTCATCGTATGTTACAAAATATTCACGAACATCTTGAATGAACGCATACTTGAGACAGGGGATCCAGTATCGCGAGAGATTTACGAGCAAAGCGGCTGTAAGCGGGCCGTGGCAGGTTGCAAAGAAAATCTGTTGATAGATCGATCTGTCACATAGGACACAGTCCAGTACAGACGCAATCTGTCCATGGCATGAATCGATTACCGCAAGGCATTCGACACAATGTCGCATCAGCTCGTTGTGAGGCTCCTCGAGTGCCTTGCGGTACCTTCCCGCATAGTGAGATGCATAGAACACCTACTACCGCTCTGGAGGATTCGCTTCACCATTTCCATCGGTGGGGCAACTCAGTCCACAGAGTTGGTTCAGTACAGGCCACTCCTATTTTGCATCTCACTATTGCCACTATCTCTGGCCCTGCGCCAAACTCGCGGGTACAGGTGTGAATCTGTCGGCAACCAAAGATTATTTATTTCCTCCATTTTAGGGCGGTATTTTCCGCCTTAGGTGTTGCAGGTGTGATCTGGATGATTAAATAGTGTTGACGAAAGAATACACCTTGTTAACAACAAACAATAACTTTTATTGAAAATATGTTGATGAGTCGAGATTTCACAATTTTTTATTTGGTTGAGTAATAAAATATAATAATTTCGTTTTTAAATGTTAACATTTGTTATTGGTTGATATACAGGCATTTGAAGATGCAGGACATCGCGCATCTCATAAGTGTGCGATGCCCTGCTAAAACAACGTGGGAAAGCTCACTCTGCGTTGATAAGGGCAGCGAAAGCAGTCCTCGGTTTTAAGGCGCACAAGAAAAATTTATGTTGCATCAGTTTGGGAACACTTATGAAATAAAACTGCACATCCAGTAGTGAGAAGCGCTACTGGGTGTTAAAATAAAAAAAAAGGAATAAAATATTAAATTTATTATTATTATCAATTTCCATGTAAAAACATTAAAACAGTAACAAATAAATAAATAAATAAATAGTTTATTGCTTCTCTAGAATACATGTGATTCTTATAGCAAGAGGGGGAGGGTGGGATTTCTTTTTGAAGATATAAACATAAATTAACTTAAATACACACAATGAAAAAAATCTCTTAACCTAACGACTCCGTATCAGCTGCTATGATTCGTTACGTATAGGTCGAGCGCGAAAGCGCGCGGCATTAGCGACTTTGTTATGAAGTAATACATATTTTTTATATCGACTATTCTCTCCGTCTGTAGGATATTAGCCACCATTTCTAAACTCAACGGATGGCTCAAATAGTGGTGTCTGTATGGTTCGTAGATCGGGCAGCGCATAATTATATGTTCCATCGTTTCGAATTCGTTTGTGTTGTAGACATTACAGATTTGCTTAGGATCTAATTTGTAAAGTATTTTATTGAAGACTAAGTAGTTAATATGAAAGTTAGCTAGTCTTATTTGCGCAAACACTCGCTTCATAGTCAGAGGGTAGTGAGCTTTCAGGTAGAAAGCAGCGTCATCACTATTATTCCTCGGTACCCAGAATTGAAGTGAGGAGGAATTACAATAATCCAAATAATCTTTGGCTCTCAGAGACTGCTCTAGTGCGTAAAAAAATTGCGGCTCAACGTCTGTCCATTCAGCGACATTTGGTGCGGTTAGAAGTTCGGCAAAGCCAAGTTCTGAGAGCATATTTTTTAACTGCCATACCCAATTATACTTAGGGGTGCCAATTTTTTTATTAGTCAGATCCGCTAATCTTAGAAGGATTTTTTTGGAAAGTCTATCTTCGCTCATTAACAGTACTTTCTTGACCCAAACCCAGGTCAGACGCATTGCTTGATAGGAGATGTGTAGTATCCCCGTTTCCAGTCTGAACGCATACCCTGGCGTGTTCTTTGGCAAAAGGAGGAGCTTTTTGAAAAAATTCAGTTGTGCTTTCTCTATTAAGTCAAAATAGTTAAGTCCCCAAACAGGTACCGCATACAGCAACGTCGATGTAACCATGCAGTCATATAGCTTAATCTGGCTGCCCCAAGAATCAGATTTGGCTTTCGACAGGATAGTACGGCGCCTGACGCGAACTTTGATTTTTCAATAGCAGAATTCGCTGCTTGTCGCCCGAGCGTGGAGCATGAGCATGGAATACCCAGATAGTTGTACGAAGATACTGATTCTAATTGCATGCTTTTATATTAAAAATCATTAGCCGCTGTCCTGTCTCCTCGATGAAATACAACTACTTTGGTTTTATCAATGTTGACCTTCAATTCATTTTCGTCGCAGTACTCCTCAAGCGCAGTACTCCTCAAGCGCACGTATTTTCCTATTCAAGTCGACTGGAGATTGCGCGAAAATAGCCGCGTCGTCAGCATAAAGCAGCAATAGTAAATCGTCCAACCCGTTTATGTTCAGGCCAGTCAATGCTTTATTTCTGAAGAAAGACTCGATGTCCGCGATGTAAAGTATAAATAGCAATGGGCTCAAGGTCTCGCCCTGCAAAACGCCCTCAGTGGCTTCAAATTTGCGAGATAATTTGTCAAATACTTTAACTTGAATTGTCGCTTTATCGTATAAATTCTTGACGGTGTTAATTATCTTCGCGCTCACTCCCATTGACCACAGTTTCCTCCATAATTTGTCGTGTGGCGCAGTGTCAAAGGCGCGTTTGAAGTCTACAAAAAGCCCGCAAACCACATAGCTTTTAAACCTAAGCTGTAATTGGGTGGCAATGAATGGCGAAAAGATATTATCTAAGCAGCCCCTTCCTTTCCTAAAGCCCGCTCGACATTCAGGGAGTAAATGAGCCTGCTCGACCCAGACATTTAGTCGATCGCAGATGATTTGCGTGAAAAGTTTGGTCATATTATTGATCAAAGCTATGCCACGATAGTTCGCAGGGTCGAATTTGTCGCCTTTTTTATAGAGCATAGTTACTGCCACTTTGGCCCAGGCATCCGGAACCGATCGAGTTTCGAAGATGTTATTCAACATGACCTGAATATATGAGATCCAATTAGAGGGAAGACTTTTCAAAAAATCGTTCGAAACTTGATCGAGACCGGGCGCCTTACCGGCTTTACACTTTTTAATACATGAGACGACTTCGGCTAATGTTATATCAGAGTCGAGAAGCGGGTCAGCATTTCCCATTAAGTCTAGTTCCCGGTTGATTATTCTGGGCGGATAAATGTTCGTATAAAAATGTTCCCATTGACCGACGTCTAGGCTTGCATTCTGTCTCTTCGAAAAGAACGATTCTCTGACTACTTTCCAGAATTCAGTGTTATTACTCGTATTTGCGAACTTATTCTTGACGTCTGCTTCGAACTTATTTTTCTTATTTCGTTTAAGCGTCTCGTATTTTTTTTACACGTTAAATAAGTCTGTTTCTCTGTCGCATTAAATTTTTCACGTTTGCAAATCTTTAGTGCGCTTTTGGCCTGAGCTTTAGCTTGCTTGACTTCTTTGTTTACCCACGGTTTGTCTCGATATTTTTTGCTGTGCAAAACGGGACCCGAACTGACCGTAACCATATCGGCGTTTTTTGCGGCTTCGTACACAGCAGACAACAAATTTTCGTACTGTTCGCTAACGTTGAGGCTCCCAAATTAAGGGCGATTCTATTGGAGCATTGAAGTGTGTTGCGGAAAGTTTCAGCCAGCTCGGGCTTCCATTTAAGCCTAGTTACTGCTGCAGATGAGACAGCATTTTCATTGACGTCCGAGTCGAAGTCAGAATCGTCCCAGGGCAAGTTAAGCTGTAAGGTAACAGGGAAATGGTCTGATGAGGAGATTTCGCTTACCACAAAGAAGTCCGCTATCGCATCTAAGCTCGGAATATTTAACCAAACTAAATCGACGGTACTATGACCAATTTTGTTACTGAATGTAAATTGCCCAGGCAGATCGTTTGGTGCTCTGCCATTCACAAGAATAAAGCCATTTGATTTCATGAAATCCATCAACCGCGATCCGCGCTCGTTAATAGTTTTGTCGCACGAATGTCTCTTTGGCAAAAGCACTGTGCCTTCAAAAAGCTCATCAGGAATTTCGTCGTCTTCTGCGCCGACCCTCGCGTTGAAATCGCCACCGATGATGGTAAAAGCGGCATCATGCCGCTCTCGTAGATCCGTAAGAGTCATCTGCAGCAATTCCAGCATTGATTCGAGATTCAGGCTCGGCTTGAAATACACCAATCCAACGATGAACTTGAAATCTTGATAGTTGACAGAGCCAAAGATCCACCAGTTGCATTTGTCGATTTCCGTCCATTTCAAATTCTTCTTCACCAAAGTAGCCAATCCGCCGCTCAGTCTTCCAACACTATATTCCCTTTGAGCGTCCGCCCAACAGCAGTTATATTCTCCCAATTTTCCCGGTAAATTTTCCAGTTGATTTTCAAGCCAAGTTTCACACACACATATGACATGTGCATGATAAGGAAGGGAAGAATTTTCCAAGTTTTTGAAGCCGTGGACGTTCCGGAAGTCTACGAAGATTTTTTTCAGTTTTCGTTTTTTGAAGCCGAGTCGCCACTGGTTACTTCAGTTTGCTCTGTGCCCGTGCGTCGGGCCCCAGCGGATGGAATGAGGTTTTTTTCCTTGTAGCTCCAGAAGAAATCGTTGCCGTCGATTTGAAGTTTATGGTGGCTGATTTTCACTTGCTTGCCGCGCTCCCTTTCTGCTCTAGCACGCGCTCTGATTTTAAACTCGATGTCTCTTTCGGCGGGCGATAAATCATTTTCTATAAAGACACCATTTCCTGCTTTCTCCTTTTTTGCTCTAATTATAGCAATCTTCGTTTCTTCAGAGGCGAACGTAACTCGCACTATCTTGTTGGTTTTTCCTAGAAGCTTAATCCCCTCGACTTTCGCGTCAACATTTACGAGTTCGAAGTTCGTGGCAAGAAACTGTTTAACTTCGTCCTTGAATCGATTAGGGTCGACGCGCAGGCCTTTAATAATAATTTTTTTCATCCTGAGCCCTTTTTCTTGCGCTTCGACTTTTCGGTTCAATTTTTCGAAATCGGCACGAATTCCCGGATCGACAGCAGACACTGCATCCGTGGAGTTCGAGGAATGTGCTTGTGATTGGCTTGCGACGGCGCGCAATTCGGCTTCCATAGAATCCATTCGTAAATTCATTTTTGTTTCCAGCGCTGCTTCTCTCCTTTTCGTATCTTCTCTGTCTGATTTTAGCTCGGACTTTAACTCGTCTAATTTCTTCTTGTTCTCTGTAGAGGAAGCCGCAAGATTTGCGTTTAGAATCTGGAATTGCCTTTTGTTGTTATTATTCATGTCTAAAAGCTGCTTTGTCAACCACAGAAATTGCTGAGAAGGTGAGATTTTAGAAACATCGCTGGCCTCGTGCTCGCTGTCACAAAAGGCATCTTCGTTATCGACGTTCTCGTTGGCAATTGTGGCATACGCAGTCAGACTATAAGGCTCTTTTTCACCCGGGGTATATTGTTCCAGAAACATAGTTGGTGAGCCATTTGTGTAATTGGTGTTGTCCTCATTTTCTTTGGACGTGTATTGTTGAGTGTTGTCCGGAGATCTACGCAGTTTATTTGATCTTTTGAACGGATTGTAAGTGTTAGACGCAACTTTTTCTTCCGACATAACTTCGAATTCCCTCTTGCGTTTGGAGATGAAAAAATCCTTCAATGTGCACTCGGAATTGCAGCGCTCTCTGCTCAGTTTTGCAATTGCTGACGGTCTACCTCTCGATGTTTTGACAGATGTGTGTATGATTTGCTGCTCCCCGTTGGTCAAGACGA
This sequence comes from Ephialtes manifestator, assembly GCA_963970395.1. Taxonomy (NCBI): domain Eukaryota; kingdom Metazoa; phylum Arthropoda; class Insecta; order Hymenoptera; family Ichneumonidae; genus Ephialtes; species Ephialtes manifestator. The sequence continues at coordinate 21,323,750 of OZ019968.1, forward strand.
GACCAGTGTTATCGGTCGAGCTGTGATCTTCTCGATCGATAGTTGACTTATCAGGCCGGGAGTCGAATTCGGCGCTTGGATCGAATTTCTCGACTGTCACAGCGTTAACCCATTTTCCGTCCATACCGTCACTGAGTTTTGCGGCGCGGTCTGCCGATCAGATCTCACATTACACCCAACGAATAGTGCATTTAAAAGAAGCAGCGAGACTTGAGGGTTATTTTGTGCGCTTACGTGGTTAAAATAGAGTCCAAATACAACATCAAAACAACTTCACCGTAGGAGTAAATCAATCCGGGTGTGTACGTATAAACTGCACCGTAGCGCCCCCTTAAAACAGTAATAATAATAATAATAATTTACAAAAAATTTATTTTACGTGTTTGTATGTTCGTTCTTTAATTATATGGGAAAAATATACCCGGACGTAACACACACCTTTTTTATGTGGATGATCTGAAGCATATACGCTTCCGGTGAGAGCGATCTCAACCTCGCACTCACCGTAGTGAACACCTACTCGCGAGATATTGGCACGGCCTTTGTATTGCACAAATGCGCAGCGGTCCGTTTAGTACGCGGAAGATCTGGGCGTCTGGCGGAGGATGCGCAGCTCGTGGACGGGAGCGTCATTAAACATCTTGACGCCAGACGACTGTGGCACAGGTCCCTCCCGGGACGAGCCAATCTTAGGCTTAAAAAAAACACCTTGACGCCGGAGAGTCTTATCAATACCTCGGAGTGTCGCAGAATCCCTTACAGAACGCTGCGGCAGTCAAGGAATCTCTTCGCAGCAAGTATAGGCAGCGGCTTAGGCAAATTTGGAGTTCCGAATTGTCTGGGCGGAACAAGATCGCTGCTACCAACATGCTTGCCGTCCTAGTCCTTCTCTACTCTTTCGGGGTAGTGAGATGGAGGCGAGACGAGCTGCGTGACCTCGCCACCAGCACACGCAAGATGATGAACATCCATAGGAGTCTTCATCCCAGATCTTCCGTACCCCGTATATACCTCCCGCGTCACATGGGTGGAAGGGCCCTAGTTGGATCCTCGGTGTAGCCTGGGACGTAATCGGAAGTTCGAATCCTCTCCTGTCCTTCGTGCATAAACATGAAAGGGCGGGGGTTGGGGCGTTTTTGTACAGGGCGGCAGAGAAGGCAGCGGAAAACGTCGGCTTGGAATTTCGTGTTGGTTGAGACGGCAGAAGGTCGATTAATTTCATCATCGACCTAGAACCGCCCGGAGTAGGAACACCATCAGAGCCACCGAGCATAACACCCTGCTCGAGCGGCACGTAGGCAAGGCCATGCACGGAGTATCTTCCGGCACATCGACAGCATGGACTTGTCTGCGCGGCTGACTTTTGCATTCTTTCGGTCAGCCGGTCTGATGTCTGAGACCGAGGGATTCAACATTGCCTGCTAGGATGGAGTAATTAACACGCTCGTCTACCAGAGGCAGGTGATGGGTATGCAGGTCCCAGACGCACGGTGCAGGGTCTGCAAACGATCGCCAGAGACACTCATGCACATACTATCAGCATGTCCCGCCTATACGGTTGAACTACCACCTTGGACACTCTTACGGGGTAGACGAGATGCCACTGCTGCCCTACGCCCCTGGAGATATTGAGTCCGTCGTGGGAAATGAGAAGTGCCGTATTTACTGGAAATATTCATTTCCCACTGTCAGGCAAATAACAGCCAATAAACCTGACATTGTCGTCTTCGACCACGAGATACATACGATCTTTGTCATCGAGTTCTCGGCTCCGGGCGAGTCTAACATCGCTACTAAAGAAGACGACAAGCGGACGAAATATCAGGATCTCCTTTTCGAGCTTCGCGGGCTATACCGAGGGTACACGGTCAAGCTGGTGGTCCTCATAGTCGGCGTTCTCGGCGGAATGAAGCCGTCGTTTGTCACGAACATTAAGATCATCCCCGCCTGCCGGCAGAATGCCGACTCACTTGCGGGTCGAATGCAGAAGGCGGTCATTCTGGGTTCGCTCCGTCTACTTAGGTCACACGATTCTGGACTGACCTGACTGCTTACCTCCGGGTTGGAGGAGCAGTCAGGCAGAATGATTTTTATTAACCCCCCCGTCCTGTAGGTGAGTCGGAGCCCTACGGGGCCGGTCGGGCATTTTACGAAACAAAAAAATACACAATAACAATAATAATAATAATAATGTGTTGGCTGTGCCGTATGCCGTGAGAAGTTGCGTGCCAACTTCAACCGTGTGAATGTAGCTGTGTGAAGTTAAGCGCGTGTCATCCGCTCAACAAAAACGAATTGTAAACAATCAGATTTTTATTTATTTATAAACTAAGATATGTTTATTATGCCAACAGCTACAGCGCTGTGCTTGGTCTCAATCGAACTATTTTAAGCTGATGCATCTAATTGCAGCCCAAAATATGCTCAAAACGGTTGAAATCCATCAATATGCGAAGATAGGGTCCCTGGAAAACGGCTAAAATGAGTTGGCTAGCGTAAGAGAGTCTTGGTGCGTCTCATTGGTGGGGTTGGAAGGTGGGGTAAATGTACTCGTCTCGAGTCGTTACCGCGACTCTTGATCTTGGAAATTAATATATGTATTGGAAGTTCTTTTGCAGACACGATATATTAAATTCCATTTAATATACAGATATGTTGTAAAATCCCAATAATTATATCACCAACGCAACTTTTATGAAGTGTTTAGTATACTGTATATCAATATTACAACAATTGTTTTGTATATTAATTAATATTTGTTTATTAAATTTAATATACGCGTATCCACAAAAATCTTCGAATACTTTATACTAATTTTCATACCAAAATTTCTAACAGTGCTGTTCGGGATATTATCACAATGTACGAGATATGGTATCGCATTTTAACATCTTTGTCGATCAACATGTAACACCCTCATGTAATGAATTCAATACTTTTTTGACAACGCTGTGGCTCGACGCTCTTTTCGCGAATACTTGGGTCCAGGCCCATTGTTAGAGAGTGAAAGAGTAAAAAATCTTCTCGCTCAATTCACAAAAAGTTTGAATTGAGAACAGTGTGTTTTGAAGGCGTTACATCGTGGCTCAAAGTCCCCGGTGGAGAGATAGCTACGTACGACCGATTCATCGACGCAGGTAAGGCAAAGAAGAGAAATTTACGAAGTCGTGTAGGAGTTGTGAACAAACATTCTTCGTTCGAAGTAACGCCGGTTAGTGTTCGTAGACGAATTTCCTGCAATAATGACATTAAAGATTATAACTGATTATAATGTCTCAGTTGTGAGTCTAGTGATCACTAGACTCACAACAACGTGCGTTAATTCATCGGTCACAAAAGACCTTTCGACCACAAAAGACGGTCGCAATGACCTTTTTCTTTGCTAGACGTATACGTAGTTTTTCATTATCTTGCTAGACGTATACGTAGTATACGTAACGCTTACAGCGTGACTAAGTATATTGTAACGCTAGATCTGCATTACATTCTCAGATCTGTGCCGTGATATGATAATACGGTGCCGGCTCCATGGCATTAGATTTCTGACCGTGACATGGGTCTTCCTTGGGCCTTCTGTAAATTCATATACAATCTCCCCTTCGATAAATCTACTTTCTTTAAAATTGGTGGCCAAACTTATGGACCTTTTCGCTGTTACAAAGAAGTTCATCAAAGTTTTATCTTAAGTCCTCTACTGTGCATTTGACTCCGTTTCGCACTCCGTATTGTGGAATAAATTGTACAACCTGGGTGTAAGCAAATCTTAAAGCTACTGCAAAATTATTATTCGATAGCCAGCTTTAGAATAAGATTAAATGGATACGGTAAATATAGATCATACGACAATAAGCAAGAAGTCTTGCAGGGTTATCCAATGAGTCCAATTCTGTTTTCGCTGTTGGTGGCAGATATAGACAAGTTTTTCATGCAAAAAGAACATGAGAAAATAAACGAGAGGACTGCAATTTTACTATTTACGGACAACCTTATTTTACTTGCAATAAAGACGGGCTTCCGCCTTCATGAAAGATTTTTAAGACGCGCGTCTCAAAAAATACAAGCGTCTTAAATATCATAGTTCCATACTAGAAGTGGTGAAAAACTACATACGTTTGGGAGTACCGTTTACATCCCCGTTATTATATAATAATGCTGCAGTACATTTCTTTCTAACTAAAGCCAAATTCGCACTCGGAGCTATCTGGGATCCGCTGTTAATAGCCAAAGTCAATGGTCGGGATGCTAGGATTAAACTTTTAAATGCGACTTTTGTGTCGGTTCTTCTGTACTTCGCTGGAGTCTGGGGTCGGAGACACTCAAAGACTCTTAACAAACTATTGTCACGATTTTGTCAAATGCTATTGGCTCAATGTACTCCTGGTTACATGATAGGCCTTGAGACAGGGGATAGCGCAATAGATCATATGTTAGTGAGAAAAGGTGTAAAGTTTTTGAGCAGAATCTTAAGTGTGGCCCCAAACAGACACAAGAATCTGTTTAGAAAATTAAAACCGTTCTAACACCCTTCGTTGAATTGAAATGGGTTAAATATGCCACTTTTGGAGGTTTATACAAGGGTCTAACAACCTCATCTCACTCTGTACAACCTAATTGGAGGTCCAAACATAAGAATTTCAGTCTACAGTAAACTTCGTTTACTCCATTCGGGTAATATCTGCCATTTTCGGAGGTTTTGACGAGTGTCAAAGGAATGTAGGAACCTCCGCGGGGATGCTACATTTAGGCTTTGAAGGGGGTCTATATTTTCAACTCGGGCAGTCTCCCGGTAATGTAATAAAATATAATTGGTTTTAGACTCTACGTCAAATTCTTGAGAAACACGGGGCCGTTCACATATTAAGGGATCGTCACAGTGTGAGATTTCTTTTTTGTTGCATTTTCCGATAGTATACACGGTTATAAACATTGTCTCCAATTTTTTAATCGAAATTCGAATTATTTCGGTCGCACAGCCTGTCTTAGAGAAAGTGATTGGATCATGACATCTAGTGCGCCCGTCTCTACGTTCAACTGTTATTCCTTTTGTCCTGTTCCTACCTGCACATGTACCTTTTAATCTGTGGGAATTTAGTTACAAAAACTGTCGAAGAAATGTGCTAATTTCGATACTTTTCGTTCAAACCGCCGCCATTTTTTTTTTCAAATTTTATTTTAAAAAAGCCTCCATAGCACCATAGCGGCTTTCCTACAGATTAGTAATCGTCTTTAAATTTTTGTTTCAGATCAAATTTGCATCCGCAATCCTGGCCACCATATGGGACCTTTTTTTCACCGGAATTTTCGATGTATAAGAACAGTTTTAACCCATAAATAAATCAATTTAAAAACAATTATTTTGTATTCTCCATCAGCGCTTTAATTTGTAAAAAAAAATCGATTAGCTTATCCTAACCAGGAAAAAAAATCGCGAAATTCTGCTATTTTCCTTCTTCCTAAATTCATGCTATTGGTGGTCATACTGTGACGAATCCTTAAATGATCTTAAAATCCACGTCAATTTTTGCAGCGCGCAACCCTGTATGTACTTCTGTGATACAGGCGGGCTTCCGTAGCGATGCAGTTAAAGCACTCCCCTCCTCGTACAGTCAGCTATGTAAAAATATAGAGCAATTGAATACTCAAGGTCAAGGTCACTAAAAAATAGGGCGTTAAATTTAACACCACTGTGTAGTCCCAATAGGTCCATTACTATGGTGTGAAATATACACACAAAAAATGTTTGATCACATAGAAAAGTATGTTAATGAACACTTTCTTGTGTTAATTCACTGATTGCACAGAAAAATGTTATCTATGACACTTTTTTGTGTTATTGAAAAAATTTTCTGTGTAAACTTTACACAATAGTAATGGACCTATGGGGATTTAACACAGTGTTGTTAAATTTAATACCACATTTTTACAGTGTACGATAGCGCAAAATAGATTAGCAAGAAATGATTATCTAGAGTTCAGACGGAAAAACCTTGAGTACTTCGTAAATACGAACACGATTTGTTTGACCTATGATGAAGGTGCGCTAACAACTCTGGAACACATAATTTCGAAATGCCCGTTGTATGAGCAGTTACGAGTTAGATATTTACAGACGAATTTCCTCCCACTGCTCCTTGAAGTATTGACAAAGGATCAGACTTCCAAACTTGCGATATTCATTATGGAATGCTGTAAACTGAGAGCCTTTGTGCTGTCCGACTAGTGTGTTAGAATAATGTGCGCGAGCTCATGTGAAAGCAAGTAACATGTCAAAATAACACAACGACAAAATAACACGTCAAAATAACCCAACGACAAAACAACACACGACAAAATAACTCAAATAATTCAACAAAATAACACACACTAGAACAACACGAAACGAATGTCGGAAACGATAACCGTCGATACATCAAACGTCAAATATCGATATTAGCATTCGATCATGTGTTCAGGTCAATCGAACACCGGTCGAATCGACTACAGAGATGCCACAGTCGCAGCAACGAAAACAAACAGAGGCCTCATCATAACGGTTCACTCTGCGAATAATACAGTCACATTGCTAATCGGGCGTTAAAATGCTATTACATTTCATAATGAGCCAAAAAGGGAAACCATTATTGGTACATAAAAAGTACATCTACAAACATCTTCGCATGTGCAAGACTCATGTGACATGGCGTTGTGTGGAATACCACAGGAAAAACAAGTGCCCCGCTACAATTACAACAACGTCTGAAGCGAAAACTGGAAAGTGTGCAAATAAAGTAATAATAACAAATAACATCGGAGAAAAAAAAAGTAAAGTAAAAAGAAAACTCTAGCATAGGAAAGTTAAGGATAGTAAAGTAAACGTAAAGTAAAGCAGTATTTTGCGCACATTTCGGGGGAGGGGGAGGGGGGGCGCACACACAAACACACACATGCAAACACACACACACACATACAAACGCACGCACACAAGCACACACGCACATACGCACACAAACACACACACACACACAAATACACACACACATGCACAGGCATACGCAAACACACATACACACACAAACGCACGCACACAAATACACACACACGCACAGGCATACGCAAACACACGCACACGCACACGCACACGCACACGCACACGCACACGCACACGCACACGCACACGCACACGCACACGCACACGCACACGCACACGCACACGCACACGCACACGCACACGCACACGCACACGCACACGCACACGCACACGCACACGCACACGCACACGCACACGCACACGCACACGCACACGCACACGCACACGCACACGCACACGCACACGCACACGCACACGCACACGCACACGCACACGCACACGCACACGCACACGCACACGCACACGCACACGCACACGCACACGCACACGCACACGCACACGCACACGCACACGCACACGCACACGCACACGCACACGCACACGCACACGCACACGCACACGCACACGCACACGCACACGCACACGCACACGCACACGCACACGCACACGCACACGTACACGCACACGCACACGCACACGCACACGCACACGCACACGCACAAGTACACGCACACACAAGACTGTACGAAGCTGTTCTAGAAAATTTAAAGGAAACCGAGCCGCATTTAAATCCAGAAGTAATTATAACAGACTTCGAGCAGAGCTTCATCACAGCGGCCCAGAAGATCTTTCCCAACGCACCAATCAGAGGCTGCCACTTCCACTTTGGCCAATGTGTTTATCGTCACGTTTAACAATTCGCTATGCAGCGCCAATACTCGACAGATGACGACTTTGCACTGAATATCAAAATGGTGATTGCATTGGCATTTGTTCCCGTCGAAAATGTACATACAGCATTCGACGCTCTCAAGACTAGCAGATACTACAGGACACACAACGAGGAATTGAAGGACATTCTTGAGTATTTCGAGAACACATGGGTCGGAGCGAAGCTGCGCCAACGAGTACGCGCACCATTGTTTCCCATTGAACTGTGGAACAGTCATCACGCCGTAGCCAACGATGAGCCACGCACCAACAACGCGATAGAAGGCTGGCATCACGCATTAAACGGGCGAATGGAAAGAACCCATGCAACAATAGGAAAATTCATTCAGACACTACAACAGGAACAGGCAACTTCGGAATTTATGTGGGAGCAGCACCTTGCACATCGACCAATAGCATCGAAAAAAACGCAAAAGATACCGGGATCTCGACAACAGATTGAAGCAGATTGTCACGGACTTCGACATTAACGGCGATCTTCTCCAATATTTGAAGAGTGCAGCCCACAACATAACTATTTGAGCAACTACATGCAGTAAAGGTAAGCTATCTTATCGCCGAAAATAGTAAAACCGAAAAGTATAACCCCGAAAAACAAAACACTGCGATCGTTCTGAAGATCGATCTAAAGTTTGAATGCTCAAGACCGATCTTAAGTCCGTGCTCATGTTTGCACTTAAGCTGAAACTTAAGTTTGAATTGGTGATTGAACTGAAGATCGGACTTAAGACCAAACTCAAGATCGAACTTAAGATCGAAATTCAGATCGAACTCAAGATCCAACTCAAAATCAAACTCGAGATCGTACTCAAGTTCGAACAGAAGTTCGAACTCAAGTGCAAACTTAAGTTCGAAATAAAGTTTCAACTCAAGTTTTTAGAACAAAAACAGACTGCACGGCTCAACTATCTTTTGATCATATCAGCAGTTAACCACAATTATTCGGAACGTCATGTCGTGCGAAAAGTGAAAGAATTACAGCAAAAGGCAGAGAAATACAGCGAAGAAAACATGGGACGAAAGTTAAACGCAAAAGGGAAGAATATTCAGTGTCGAACGATATCGGAAACGACCGTGAAAGTGCGAAAAGCTCGAGTGAAGCCTATTGTGCCGAGAAAGATGATGCACACGGTCCATGATGAGCATCTTTATTACGTAAATAAATCGCATACGTGTGCAGATGGATCGAAAAAGATGTACGTGAAATATAAACATTTTTATACCACAGCGTGCGTAAAGTGCTTGCTTCACGCACTAGTGGCATAAAATTGTATACGATACTCGTGCGAGAAACTTTTTCTGATTTCGTGTGTTCACAACATTCGCCTTCGGTTCATGCCGCAAACTCACACTCATCGCGAAAAAGTTTCATCACACTAGTATCGTAATGTACTATTATTCTGTCAACTTTTTTTGAGTTGCATATTTTTGCAGCTATTTGGTGTGCAAGTATCGCGGCGAAAATTCGTTGGGTTGCTCGGGGAAGGGTGAGATAGGCCGTGTCGGAGAATTCCGGCAAACGAAAGAGCACGATCGCCCGTGTAAAGAGGCGTTTATTACGGAAAAAACAAAGTTTCGTGACGCCCTTTACAATGGAGTCAAAAGTTTGCCGGGGACGTTGAAAGATTTATATGAATCCATTGCACTAAAGTATATATAGTTCAAAAGCTACCGTTTTTTTCTGCATTCTTGCATTGATTATCGTGTCCATTTTACTGTCCTAGACACCCTATAGGAGCCCAATTCTGCTCATTTCCTACCATCGAGCAGACAATGCGTAGGTGGCGTAATGAGAATCAACCTCCATTACCCACCCGCATTCAGGACGTTACGAAAGTGCTGCAATGTGAGCAATGGAAAAAAATAATGTCGTACTCCACGATCTTCGCCGATAACGTGACATCTAGCACAGAAAATTCGACGCATCAAATGGAAGCGTGGACTGTGGTAGATGAAGATGGAGCGACCCATGTCGTATTTGGTACTCCTTCGTATGTCTTTCTATTTCGTTTCGCCATTAATTTCTTCGTCGATGCAACTTTCGACGTGGTCCCGAATTTAAATGGTGGATACCAACTGCTTACGATAATGGCTGAGAAGAAAGACGAGGTATTTGCGATTACTTAACCTCTGTACTTTGAAAAGATACATGTTATTTGGTTATTGCACTGAAAACAAAATTTGAAACAACGAAATTGAAGTAGCCCTTGCGGGTGGCGAAGCAACAATTTGGTTGATTCATTGAAATACCGTATGATATATATGAATATCATAGATCAAGTTGTAAATACGAAAATATTATTGCTACACTATTTTACACACCCAGAAAAAAGATATGGTAATATTATCTACAATTATCTATTCAACATTTAATTATTTCAATCAACGAAAATTTACTTTCCCACCAACAAATATGTATTTCATTCAATTTTTCAGTTTTTTTATTTCGAACATATTTATTTATTTGGATCAACTTTCACTGTGTAGCGGATACTGAAAGAAATATTTTATTTATTGCTACTAAATACTTTCTTAATCCGGAAAAACGATCTAGTTAAAATGAACAAATACATGTATTAGATATTTTTAAATAAAATCAATTAGAATTGGAACTATCTTATAATCCAATATATATTTATTTCCTTTCATCATTGGAGTTTATTACTATCAACATGCAACATTTATCGATTTGATTTAATCCTTGTCGTATATTTATATAAAAATAATATATTCTTTAAATCGGCAGCAGTTTACGCGCGGTCGGTGTGTGGCTCGACGGTCCCCAAAGTTAAGCAGCATTATTGGCGGTCATAACTTGGATGGGTGACCGCTTAGCCGCGCACTCGTTTGCGCGCCAACTGCTGAGCGGGAGGCAGTTTCTGAGCTTCTAAGGGGATAGTGAGGATATCCCAACAAAAAAATATTTTTTTTAAATCAACATTTATATAAGTGCCGACCTAAATAAATATTTCATAGATTTGAATATATTTACTATTCAATAAGTGTATTACCCGAGTAGAAATTCAGCTACGGGGAATATCAGGCCCTAGCGTGGTAGCCGGATTTAAATCTAAGGCCCCTGCCTGGCAACCATATACGGGCCTGGCAGGAAAGTAACGCAGTGCATGATCAGGGCCCGATTAAGTTTTCCAGATAAGGGCCGGATAGAGGCTGCCCTACTAAGCCGAATTCGATTTATTTTGCGCTTTCTATTGGATATTCGAGCTTATTTAGTTTTCAGTACATATTAATTGCTGAAAAAAAAACACATGTAAATTTATTTGCCGTTGGTGGGAATCAAACCTTGATCCTCTGGGTGACAGTTCTGCCCCTTAGCCCACTCGGCCATTGACATCTTAGAAAGTTTATATATTTATTGTCTATTTGAAGTATACTTAAAATGAAAACACGTCAAGACTGTACGCCCATTTATTGTGACTAGGGCCGAAATATTCAAAATTCAAACATGATGGGGCGGTCACCCATCCAGGTACTGGCGTTTGATGACGGTCAGTACCTGGATAGATTTCAAAGTAATTCTAGCGGTACAGTGCCGTAAAACGTGAGTTTCAGCTAAAATTTCGAATACTTCTCGATGGGATAAAGATGTGAAAAAATCCAGCACACGCAAGGTGCTCAAAAGATTGATTTTGCATAACAATAATTTTTAAATGTCTTTAACGAATGCCGTATTTAGCCCTTACACGAACCTGATAATGTCAATTTACGGCATATTTAAAAAAAACTATACCATACGAAGACCGTATGCGGATCTGACCAGGGAAAGTAAAGGTAAATTGGACCAAATGCCACGGGAAGACCTTATGCGAAACGGATACGGTCGACGAATAGCATATCTATATGAGGTTAGGAAAGACGGCATTTTTAAGGTACAATGCCATATCTCGGCCTTACATGGACCTGATCAGGTGAACTTATGATGACCCCTAAATAAGGTTACCATATTTAGCCTGACATCAGCCTGATCCGGTGGAAAGACGGCATTATTAAGTACGAATGCCATATCTGAGCCTTACATGGACCTGAGCAGGTGAATTTACGGCGGCCCCAAATAAGGTTACCGTACCTAAAACTGATCTGGACCTCGTGTGACAGCAGGCATGCCTGATGAAATTTCTACTCGGGTAATTACAAATAAAATTTATTTGAGGTGAATGGAAGTCTCTTAAGTCGGCATCCAAATAAGAAATTTTATTTCCGATGCGTAGATTCTAGTCCCGCTAACAAGATCTTTTTTCTGGGTGCAGATACTGCCTGTCTGTTGGGCGCTGATGAGCCGGAAGACCGAAGTCGCTTATCGGGCTGTTTTCCGCACAATCGTCGATAAGCTCCTTCAGAACGTTAGGCCAGTTGTAATGGTAACAGATTTTGAAATTGCGATGCAAACGAGTCTCCGTGCCACTTTTCCAGAAGCGTTAGTCCAGGGATGTTACTTCCATTTCACCCATGTACGTTAAATTTACAGGTTTAATTATTTGGTTAAAAGTAATTTAAATCTAATTTAAATTTCATGAGTATTTCTCGATCTCGATAATCAATCTCTGCTATGTGGTTTTGCCTATTGCAGCTGATTTTAAAGAAACGACAGTCCTTATCAATCATGTCCCGAGTAAAACACGACGCAGTGCTTCAGAGAGCGGCCAATTCACTCGAGCGGGACTTGATGAATTTAGCATTATTGCCCGCCGACTTTATCAACGAAGCTTTTCGTGGCCTTGAGACGCGATTGACCGAGTATCCTGAGCTTGTCCCGATTATGAGCCCGTTATTTCAATATTTCAGGGTACTATGCACGGAAAAAAAAGATTAGTTGCCATAACCAAAAAATGAGTTGACACAACCAATCGATTATTCTATTTATCTTACAACTTAAATGGTAATACCAACGATTCGAATGGTAATACCGACGATTCGAATGATAATACCGACGATTCGAATGGTAGTCCCAACGATTGGATTAGTTAACCTAACTAATCTCGCGAGAACTAATCGTGAATAGTTGAGATTACTATTCGATATGGTTGAGGCAACTAATTTTTTAGACATTGTGTACAGCAAATCGAAAACGTAGTTGCCACAACCAAACATTTCTTTCCGTGTGGAATCTCGATGAAAAATATATTGGAACTCATCGAAATATCTGAAAGTTAAACGATATTCTATAAACTTCTAATTTCAAAATTACTCGGCATGGTCAACTGATAATAGGGTTTTTGGATCGGAAGAATGAGTCCCAGTGGTTTCAGCGTTTATGGACAAAAGCATCATACGAATAATGCCATCGAAAGGTACCACCGCTCCCTCAAACACCGAATGGCATCGAATCCCGAGATTTACAAATTTTTAGGTGATTATGAAAGTACTCATGATTAACTATAAATTATTTTTTATTATATCAAGAAGCTCGTCAGGCTTTTGCGCCAAGCACATTTATTCGTTCGTGAATCTCGCGCATTGCGCATAAATTGGTTTGTTAAGGGCATATGAAATACCGATTTTGCACCTCAAACGTTCTGAAGCGCCGTTTTTCGCGAATTATGAACGAATCATAGCGGACATTGAAATACAGACGCCAGTTATGTGAATCTGGTAAATGAATTAGTCAATTTTGATTTTCGAAAAAAAAAATGACAGTTCAATTACCCGCAGAGAAATCTGTAATGGAAAATTCGATTTTTACTTTCTCATCACATACGGAGTATGGATAAAGAGAAAGTATTGCAATGCAAAAAAAATTCGACTTCCAGATTTTGATGGAAATAGATGTTTTGAGTGTCCTAGATTCCAAAAAACACATTACCTCATTTCTGTCCGTCCGTCTGTCTGTCTGTCTGTCTGTCTGGCGTCTGTATGTGCCGTCCGGAAACACAATAACTTTTGAAAACATCTATGGACTGAAATGAAATTTTTTGTGTGTCTTCTGCATTCAAATCCTGGTTTTGGTATTGAAATCCAATCCAAAATCTCCACTGCTTCTGATACTTTACCTTAAATACAAAATAAAAAAAAATAAAAATTTTATTTATTTTTGTACCGCAAGTTAATATAAAAGATATTATGCTTCAATGTGATACATACAAATAGTATTACCAGCAAATAAAAAATGAACAACAAGAGATTTAGTATATAGAAGATTTTGTTTTTTCAATCACCCACATAAGACATCTTAAACTGTTGTAAAAAATGTATTGCTTGAAATATGTTACTTTCTTGTGTTATTGTGTTACACATTCACTAAAAAAAAGAACTGCAATGATCTTGAGCAGTTTTCAATGATAACATACTATGAATATTTACACCATATGTTAGATTAAAATTTAAAAAAAGAATGTAAAAATACAAGAGAAACACATTTGAGGTTATCATCACTCTTGATGTTAGACTATAAACACTCATGCACTCATCACATCATAGTTTTTTTATTTATTTTATCACTCGTATAGCATTTTATACCAATTCCAAATGCTGCTCATACACACCATAATATGCGAAACGTTGGAAATATCAAATAAAATGTAATTCCGACTGTCAAACTATCGCAATGCCGACGATAATAACATCAAAGGGAAAGAGAGATGTGAAGGCGCGCGCCGGCGCGCGATGTCACGCTCGCTTTCTCGCGCGCGCGAATTTCGAATTTACAAACGCGTTCTTGACAAATTATAGCTAAAAATGGAGATTACAATTAATGTGCGAAATTCACACATTATTAATCACTATAACCCAGTAAATTCACGATAAAAATTTTACACCAGTAACAAATTTTTACTTTTTCATCACATGCAAAGTATGTAAAATAATATTTAAAAAATAGGTCTAATTTTTTTTTTTTTCAAAAATAGACCTAAATTTAAAAAAAGACCTAATTTTTTTTTAAATAAGCCTAAATAAGCTAATTTTTTCAAAAATAGACCCCAGAATTTTTGTGGTCAGTACTTGGATGGGTGACCGCTTCTAACCCGAATAAGTCCCTCGATTCTTGACACGGCGGCGGCGCGATCTTTTTATAATATAGAGAGATATTTATTCATATATAACTACAAAAACGAATATTACGAACTAACTTCACAAACTAATTTCACAAACTAATTTCACAAACTAATTTCACAAACTAACTTCACAAACTAACTTCACGACAGTAACGTGACGCCAGTAACAATCGTGATGAGAAAGTCACGTTTTGCGATCACGCCAGTAGCAAGTTTTTTTTCTTCAATTTTTCGAAAAAACTGTGAAAAGCGACCAATTAATTGACGAGATAATAAAAATCACACATGATACGTGCATTCCGATTACGATTTGGGAGTAATAGCCCATGAAAAACGTCACATTTTTTCATTTAATAAACAAAATCGTACGTATCGTCCCTTATTATTGTTTGTTCGTAATGGTGTTCTGTGTATGTTAAAAAATCTAATATACCTGTCGCACGTTTCATATGAAACACGTTTTTTGATAAAAATTCAACGTACGCAGAATCGCTGCGGTCTGTGCAAGAACTAACTCATTTGGAGCTCTTGATCCTTGAGCACAACGGCATTCCGACGAGGATTAAAAGTAAAGCTACACAGCAAAGGAACGCAAAAATCGAGTCAGAGTGGGGAAAATTGACGGATCTTGCATCTCTGACCCACGTAGACAGAACGCGGAAAATCACAGAATTTTTGGAAGCAATGCGCTCCGAATTTGGGCGGGATTCTTTGCAAGGTGATTTTATTATTTCAATATAACCAAAAGTCTTGAAACTGCGAATGTACACCCAGAAAAAAGATTTGGTAATATTAAATTAAATAATCTATTCAACATTTAATTATTTCAATCAACGAAAATTTACTTTCCCTCCAACAAATACGTATTTCATTCAATTTTTTAGTTTTTTTATTTCCAACATATTTATTTATTTGAATTAACTTTCAATGTGCAGCAGACACTAGAAAATTCTTCATCCGGAAAAAAGATCTAGTTAAAACGGTCAAATACATGTATTAGATATTTTTTAATAAAATTAATTAGAACTATCTTATAATCTAATATATATTTATTTCCTTTCATCATTGGAGTTTATTATTATCATATGCAACATTTATCGATTTAATTTAATTCTTGTCGTATAGTTATATGAAAATTATATATTCTTTAAATCGGCAGCAGAGAGCGCGCGGTCGGTGCGTAGCTCGACGGTCTCCAGAGTTAAGCAGCATTATTTGCGGTCATAACTTGGATGGGTGACCGCTTAGCCGCGCACTGGTTTGCGCGCCAACTGCTGAGCGGGAGACAGTTTCTGAGCTTCTAAGGGATAGTGAGCAATATGCCAATAATAATTTTTTTTTTTTAATCAACATTTATATGACTGCCGATCCAAATAAATATTTCTTAGATTTGAATATATTTACTATTCAATAAGTATATTAATTACAAATAAAAAAATTTATTCGAGGTGAATGGAAGTCTAGTAGGTCGGCATCCAAATAAGACATTTTATTTCCGATGCGTAGGTCCTAGTCCCGTTAACAAGATCTTTTTTCTGGGTGTAAATATCGCAAATGTAAGTTGATTTTTTCACCTATCTTACCCTACCTTACTTTCTCTATATCTCATATAGAAGAGTGTGCTGGTCCCAGTAATTCGCGAGCTTACTGTTCTCTGAGCAATCCCGAAGCGCCGAGTCCGCCGAGTCATTCGATACAGCGTGAAGCAGAAACTATTGATAAATATGAGAATGCAGCAATGTCCAATCTCTGTGATGAAGATCTTAAAGAATTTTTTGCACCGGCGCACGCTCTCATTGACTCGACGTCGCTAGCATCCCCTCAAACATCAACAGGCCTACCGACGTATACTCGTACACACTCATTTACAACTCTACACTCACAAGAGTCGTCAAATACATCCACGTACACTTCTCAAATTTCGCTCTCGAATTCACGGACACGTATTCTCACGAAGTCTCTTACCAAACCTCGCGCACACACAGCTCTTACGTACTCAGTCACGACTCCATGCTCGACAGAATCTTCAAATCCATCCGCACACACTCTCACACTCACCAATCCACGCAGGCACACTCTCTCGAACTTTCTTACAAATCAAGGGACAAATCCACTCATTCAGTCTTTCGCTAATCCCCCCACGCACTCTCTCGCACACTCGGTGACGACTTCACGCACAGACATTTTCACGAAGTCGCCGACAAATCCACGCACCGAAACTTTCACGAGCTCGCGCACTAATCGGCAAACACAAGCAACAAGCAAGTCATCGACTCACATTCTGACTCAATCACTCCTCACCAATGCACGCACGCACACGTCTACAAACACTTTGGCGAATCCTCAAAAACTCAAACATCCCCCGCACTCATATAAACGTGTTCATATACTCGACAACGAAGGCACTCTCGAATACACGTACAACACGAGGAACACAAGGCGTAAACTGATATCTAAAGACAAGGAAAACTAGTCGAGCTTGATATGCAAGGCTGCAAGGATGTTTAGAAATCGGAGCGCATTCAATTTTATTAAATCGCGATATATCGCGATGCAAGACGCGTTCGCCCTCGCCCGTTTCGCCAGGAACTAGCCGCGCGATATCGGAAGGGCCATCTCGTTGCGTTCTATCCACGTGTGAGTCGCGGGCGACTATTTCTCTCTTTTTTTCTCTCCCAGTCTCTTACATGTCCACTAGGGTGTGTCGAATTTTTTTTTTTTTTTTTTTTCATATTGCATGGTCTCAAACCATTGTTTGTGCCTTTAAACAACTCGTCTGAAAATCTGAGCGCGATAAAAAATTTTTTAGAGGTGGCTCAAACGATGTATCGATTTCTCATTTAATTAACACGTAAAAGAATACGGCTCTTAATAAATTCATGTCCCCAAATTACGGATACGATATATTGGAGTTCGTATATTTTTTTTCGTCATCTTCATATCATACGGAAGTGAAAAAGTGCTTACAAATTTTTCGTTTAGATCAATAGTTTTCAAGTCATGATTTTTTTAAGGCGCGAGATATTCATTTCGCCTAAATTCGAGAAATTCAGGCAAGAATTGCAAACACTTCCCGATGTTAAAAAAATTTGAAAAAATTCATACTCATTATAGGGACTCAAAAAACTAATTTCGCATAATAATAATTTCAAAATGTTATTAATAAATTGTTGAAAAGAAAATTGTTCATCAAAATATGCGGTGACTCAACTTTTTTTTTGTATGAAAAAGATTCGTTCATTTTTCGGAATACATATGAATTTTTTCAGATTTTTATCTTTATTTTGATTTTTCTTGTTATTTACATGGAAAAATGTGCAAAAATAAAAATAAAGACAAAAATCTGAAAAAATTCATACGTATTCCGAAAAATGAACGAATTATTTTCATAAAAAAAAAAAGCTGAGTTACCGCATATTTCGATGAACAATTTTCTTTTTAACAATTTGTTAATAATATTTTGGTATGGCATTGAAAAGATTATTAACAAATTGTTAAAAAGAAAATTGTTCATCGAAATATGCGGTAACTCAGCTTTTTTTTAATGAAAATAATTCGTTCATTTTTCGGAATACGTATGAATTTTTTCAGATTTTTGTCTTTATTTTTATTTTTACACATTTTTCCATGTAAATAACAAGAAAAATCAAAATAAAGATAAAAATCTGAAAAAATTCATATGTATTCCGAAAAATGAACGAATCTTTTTCATACAAAAAAAAGTTGAGTCACCGCATATTTTGATGAACAATTTTCTTTTTAACAATTTGTTAATAACATTTTGAAATTATTATTATGCGAAATTAGTCTTTTGAGTGCCTATAATAAGTATGAATTTTTTCAAATTTTTTTAACATCGGGAAGTGTTTGCAATTCTTGCCCGAATTTCTCGAATTTAGGCGAAATGAATATCTCGCGCCTTACAAAAATCATGACTTGAAAACTATTGATCTAAACGAAAAATTTGTAAGCACTTTTTCACTTCCGAATGATATGAAGATGACGAAAAAAAATATACAAACTCCAATATATCGTATCCGTAATTTGGGGACATGAATTTATTAAGAGCCGTATTCATTTACGTGTTAATTAAATGAGAAATCGATACATCGTTTGAGCCACCTCTAAAAATTTTTTTATCGTGCTCAAATTTTCAGACGAGTTGTTTAAAGGCACAAACAATGGTTTGAGACCATACAATATGAAAAAAAAAAAAAAATTCGACACACCCTAATGTCCACATCCGCCGTTGCGGATAATAATGGAAAATAAACTGATTTAAATAAATCATCAACCAGGTTAATGTAATTGCGTTGCATAAGACGCGTTTCCGTCCGAGTAGAAATTCAACTACGGGGAATATCAGGCCCTAGCGTGGTAGCCGGATTTAAATCTAAGGCCCCTGCCTGGCAACCTTATACGGGCCTTGCAGGAAAGTAACGCAGCGCATGATCAGGGCCAGATTAAGTTTTCCAGATAAGGGCCGGATAGAGGCTGCCCTACTATGCCCCTACTTATAAAAACGGCAGATAAATTACAAAATAATTATTTGCGCTCATCGAATTCTATTTATTTTGCACTTTCTATTGGATATTCGAGCTTATTTAGTTTTCAGTACATATTAATTGCTGAAAAAAATACATGTAAATTTATTTGCCGTTGGTGGGAATCGAACCTTGATCCTCTGGGTGACAGTTCTGCGCCTTAGCCCACTCGGCCATTGACATCTTAGAAAGTTTATATATTTATTGTCGATTTGAAGTATACTTAAAATGAAAACACGTCAAGACTGTACATCCATTTATTATGACTACGACCGAAATATTCAAAATTCAAACATGATGGGGCGGTCATCCATCCAGGTACCGGCGTTTGACGGTCAGTACCTGGATAGATTTCAAAGTAATTCTAGCGGTACAGACCCGTAAAACGTGAGTTTCAGCGAAAATTTCGAATACTTCTCGATGGGATAAAGATGTGAAAAAATCCAGCACACACAAGGTGTTGAAAAGATTGATTTTGCATAACAATAATTTTTAAATGTTTTTAACGAATGCCGTATCTAGCCCTTACACGAACCTGATAATGTAAATTTACGACATATTTAAAAAAAACTATGCTATACGAAGGCCGTATGCGGATCTGACCAGGGAAAGTATAGATAAATTGGACAAAATCTTGATCCAAATGCCACAGGAAGACCTTATGCGAAACGGATAGGTCGATGAATGGCATATCTATATGAGGTTACCGTATGTAAAGTCTGACATCAGCCTGATCCGGTGGAAAGACGGCATTATTAAGTACGAATGCCATATCTCAGCCTTACATGAAAACTCGTGAAATCTCGTGAAAACCCCGTACGAATTTAGACACGCTCGATTTATCAGTAATGACTTCAATTTTGAAGGCAGCCATCTTGGTCACCAATCTTCCGATGAGATACGATGAACCGCGCGCGGACCTAAGGTCGAAAGAGCGCGCTGACAGAGACGCGAGACAAGATCGCGCGAGGGATAGAGATCGCATGTGCTCGCGGTGAAGCTGAACGTGAAAGTTTTGAGTCGATAGGAAAGAATTATTCATTTTCTGCATGAATTTTATTAGCACTAGGTATTTTTTATCAATAAGTTTTGGTGCAATTAAATGTCTTCCTTTGATAAAAATAAAAATTGTGAATAATAAATATTTTACGATATCCTGAATTAATCCGTTTATATTTTAATAATTGTCCGTTATTAACGGTGCAACACCTGCTTACAATATAGAAAACATACATTTATTATGGTGATTATATTTATAACAGAACTTGCTCACAGGCCACCGACCGAGATCAATTTATGAAGACCGAACCGAAGTGGCAAAAAAAAAAACCAAGCGAACACAGAATTGGCGGCTTTGTCAGCTGTGAGAAAACCTCGACGTACGTCTTGCAATAACCGACTATGAAGCCTAACGGTTTCACGAAAAGCGAAAAATAAGAGACGTCCGCGTCGACTTAGGCGGTGGCGAGGATCTCGGTGCGTTCTACCCCCGTGTGACGAATCATACGAATCAACGAATCACGACTCAAGACAACAAATCGTTGGTTTCCATCTTAATCAAACGTTTTTGCGCTATTCGCTGTGTTTTCAGTTCGAGGAGTGCAGATTTTTTCTGAATAGCGAAAAGTTCTTTTGCTTGCTCCAATTTTAATGCCAAAAACTCCTCTTCATGCGTAATTCTTATAAAAGCTAGTTTGTTCTCCTGAACCAATCGAGCGTTGGCGAGTTCCGCGTCCTGTTGTATTAATTTTTGCAATCGCACTTTCTGCAATTCTTCGAGCGAAATCAGGAATTCCTCGGGTGGTATTTTCTTTTCTACGGTGGAAAAAGAACGATAATATTTTATTTCATAAACAACAATGCGCTTTTCGATTTCAAATGATTTTTTCATTGCTCAGCTCGTTACAAACGCGCACTCTTTTCGGTTCAATATTTTGCACGAACGACCATTTAGATTTATTTTCGAATGTTCTAATCACCATAAGCGACGTTTTCCGATCCCACAAGTTGAAAAGCTGCAGCAGTGTCCAATGCGGTACGTGGTCGCTTAGGAGATGACTCGTGCGTTTCAGTTTTCTCGACTTTTATTAACTCTTCGTCTCCGACAACATTTTTCGGTGACAGAAACGAAGACTCCTTACGACCGTGTTGATTAGAGGATTCAGTTTCCTCATCGAAATTCGCGTCGTCTTCGTGAACCTTTCCTTCAATTTCAACAATCTTCGGAACTTCGACATTGCTGCTTAGCAGCTGCTTGTTATTGGCTAACAATTTCTTTAATTGGAAGGGCTCCCTCTGAAAAATATTCAGTAGGGTTCGATCAGATGAAGAAGATGCAGGACCACATGAGAGAGCACACTTCGAGCATTCTGCAGGCTCAGGAGGCTGTGCACAAAGCGAGAGACAAATCGACCCAGGCCAAGGAGGAGGACGACGATTTTATGCTCGAGGAGATATTGCAACGTCCTCCTCGTCGAGCCGCGCGGCCAACAACAGCTACGTTACGATACGTGGCGATTACTGTTCCAAGGCATTCAAAACCAAGTGGACACGAAACACGAAAAAATATACGAACTGGTGACACGATCGTGGGCTGGCGGTTGTACTCCTTCGCAATCTGCATCCACACACTGTCATTTTTCTCGCGGGAAGCTCGATCTTTTCCCATTTCTAATTCAGACTTATGTCGATGATAGATATCCGAAAATATCTGTTTCTCGCTTGCCGAAAATCGAATAATTTTTCTTGCTGCCATTTTTATAAGGTTAACTCAGTAAAACAAAAAAACAAACGGCAGTCTCTTTCGGAGTGAAGTTTCCGTGAAAAATAAATCTCCTTGACGCGTTATAAACAAGAGATAGTGCATCTTAAGTTTGATCTTAAGTTCGATCTTGAGTTCCATCTTAAGTTTGATCTTAAGTTCGATCTTGAGTTTGATCTTAAATTTGATATTCAGTTTCATCTGAAGTTCGATCTTAAGTTCGATCTTGAGTTTGATCTTAAGTCCGAGCTGAAGCTCGATCACCAATTCAAACTTAAGTTTCAGCTTAAGTACAAATATGAGCACGGACTTAAGATCGGTCTTTAGAACGATCGCAGTGTTTTGTTTTTCGGGGTTATGATTTTCGGTTTTACTATTTTCGGCGATAAGATAGCTTACCGCAGTAAAATGGAGTGAACAACGGAATAAGCAGTAAAATGATATTACGAGCGTTATTTTGTCGTGTGTTATTCTAACATTGTGTTATTTTATCGTGAGTCATTTCAGCGTTGGATCATTTTGTCCTGTGTTATTTTTGCATCAAGTTATTTTGACGTGTCACCGTGAAAGCAGAATGTAGTCCTAGCGTGAGACGCAAGTGTTTAAGTTGCGATGCTATACTTGTTATGTTCGTTATACTTTTATTCTATCTCATAAGATTACTTAAAACTATACATATTGTTTAGATTCTTTAGGTTCTTTACGTCATAAATTTTGGTTTTTCTTCCATGAACGCAACGAAGCTAAACTTATTTGCCTCGTTTTAGGTCGAAATGCGCCGGCCAGGGATCGAAGCAGGTGTCTGGTGATTTTTAATGCATAAATAATAATTAATAAAACACTGCTTATTAAAACATAACCGGTTTTATTTTAACAAAGATGATTACAAAACCCGGGAAAAAACGATCTGATATGATCATATCTGATTCATATCTGATTGATCAGATCCGAAAAATGGCGCGATCTGATCATATATTACAGCACGCCAGATCTGATCATATCGGGACATATCTGACCAGCGGCCCTATTCTTGAGTTTTATCGTATGCGATATTTTCTGAAAGTTACTAGATCATCGCATGCTTCTTCAAAACTGTATTCTCGAGCGGTGATACGTCGATCGTATACGATAAATATCGAATACTTTGTATCGAGTGGGTAGTCACATACATACGATATCTAGATTTCGTATACATTTTTCAATAATATCTTCTGTCTGCGGCCGTTTCGGAGTTCACAAAGTGTATTTTTCATAATCGTACGTACTAAACTTATCACTAAAAAAATAGTAAATTATTAATTTACGGAACGACTGCTAACTGACGACTGAGAGAAAATAATGAAGAATCAAAAACTTGAATTTTGTACTCTGGACGTTTTTGTATCCGCGCATATCTGCACTGTAAAAAAAATCTACTTGAAATTTAATGTACTTTTACTGGAAGTTTTTATGCATAAACTAGTATATTAAATATAATATACAAGTGTAATGGAAAATTAATGTATAATACAGCACATTCAATAATTTACTTGAATTTTATAGTATAAATACTTGAATTTTAATAATTTGCTTTAATTTTACTGGAATAGTACATTAATTTTTTACCACAATTGTATAATAAATTTCGATGGCGGTATTTTTCGTATACGAAAAATTTCGATGACCGTATATCGTATGCGAGATCGAAATGCTATTCTCGACTGCCATGCGATAGAAGGGCTTCCATAATTCTCGCATACGATATACTTACATCGTTGCCACATGGAATCGGTGGGCTATCCCGTTAATGAAATCTCGAGGACCAATAAATATAGAGATTTTATGACTTCCAAATACCCGCCAGATTCAATTTGATTATTTCAAAGATGTGTGTCGATAAGTATGTCGCAAAATTAGAAACACCGATTTAACCCAATTGAATTACAAGCGGACCATCGCACGTGATACGATGTATTATTGACGTGCATACACGAAAGCTTTTTGATGAAGCAAAAAACTATTAATTTTCTAGAAACATATATTGTTCATGCATAATACATGTACAAACCACAGACATCGCATTCAAAAAATCTTCGCGGAAAAAGCGTCTGCCTGAAAATGCAAAAGTCTCTTCGTGACTAGATGCTTTATTGCTACAAAAGTCCATGACTCAATCTCTGGCTTCGAAATGTTCTATTGCAGGTTGCCCACTAAGGGGTTTTCTTCACACTGTTAGAAAAAACTAGAAGTTTTTATGCATAAACTCACCATCGAAATTTATTATACATTTGTGGTATAAAATTCTTGTACTATTCCTGTAAAATTAAAGCAAATTATTAAAATTCAAGTATTTCTACTATAATACCCTGCGGGGCGCCGGGTTGCTTGTTTATTCCTCTTATTTTTTCCCGCAGACAAATACTCGAACAACGTCCCGCCTCCATCTTTAGGATTTCCAGAATATAATTTCCCGCTCTCCGCCTTGCTTCCACTTCAAGGAAGACTCCGTCTTCCCACCTCCAATTTCCATAAGGAATCAGGTGTAGTTCTCGCTAGACCCATCACCATTTTAATAAAAGATCCCAGCAGTTTTTCAATCACTTCCCTTCTTATCCAGCCCCATATAAAATTGATACCTACTTCCGAAGGTATCAATTTTGACTCGTTTCATCATCCCTAATACTATGTTAATCGCCTTCCTTGCTTTTCCCACGAGATTTCTTTTGTGTTTAGTCACAGTGTTTCTTGCGGAAAACCAGAACCCCAGATATTTAAATTCCTTAACCACGTCTGCGCTTTTCTTCCCGTTAAATTTTCATTTTTCGCCTTTTTTCCTTCTACCTTCTTTTAAAAACACCATTATTTTCGATTTTTTCATGTTGACCTCCACATTTTGCCTTTTCACATATTTTTTCAGTGTTTCTAACATTTTTGTTAGTTCTCTGGGATCTTCAGCCACGATGGCGATATCATCAGTATATTTAAGAACAAAAAATGTAATTCTGCCCATTACTGTGCCTCATTTCTCCTTCCTTTCCCACTCGTCCTCCAGATCGTCTAGCATGATATGAAATAAAAGTAGGCTAAGGGGACAGCTTTGTTTGACCCCTTTCCTCGTACCAAAACTTTGCGAAATTCCTTCTCCTGAAATTACGTCATTAATAGTTTTCTTTTTTTGTAAATTCCCCTTATTATTCCGTACATTTTCCCTCTCACACCTTTTTCCAAGGTTTTCTCAGAAATATTGCCCTATCGACCTTGTCAAACGCCGCTTTAAAATCTACAAAGGCTACATACATCTTCCCTCCCTTCTTTTTTAATCTATTGTTTATAAGAGCATTCAACACAAATATGTGGTCTCTCGTGCCCCTTCCTGCCCTAAAACCCGTCTGGCTCTCTTTTAACAATCATTTCCGTTGAATCCACTTGCCTAGTCTTTTTGTTATTATACTGGTAAGAATTGTATATCCTATGCCTAACAGCGACTCACCTCTATAATTGCAGACATCCTCTTCGTCCTCCTGTTTAAGAATTGAAAGAATCCTTGCAATTTCCCATCCCTTTGGCATCTCCCTCCTCTTCCAACAGTTAATCAAAATTCTCCTCAATTCCTTTTTCCTCTCAACGTTAATAAATTCCTTAATAAATTCTGCCGTTATCCCATCCTCTCCCGCGGCCTTTTTTATTGTGAGACCCCTTAAGGGGATGCTAGAGTAGATTTTTTTACCGACTTTGGTCGGTAAAAATAGGCGATTTCGTAGCATACACTATTCGTCGAAAATATGCTAGAAATATACGTCAAATTTTGCAGGGATATAATAAAAACATTCATGCTTGGGTGTCCGGTCGAATTACTGTTCAGAACATACAAGAAATGTAAGAAATTGTATATTACTGTACCTCTCAAAAACCAAAATGGCCGCTCGAAATATCAACAAGTCCTTTAATGTAAGATATAAACGTTTCTGGAATTAAGATGTGTTAAATCAAACCGGACACCCATTCTTTGATTATTCCTGAACCTTTCAAAACCGTCGGAATGTCGATTACACAAACCAAATCCACGAATAGTGTATACTACGATTGCAAGGACTGTTTGCTTTTCGTACAGGCCAACCAAGTCAGAATTGCATAGAAGCACAGTTCTTACGGAGCACGTGGCCCCAAACTTTTTCGACCGCAAACGGCCGCTTCGCAGCGCTGCGATCGTACAATCAACAGCCTCGGAGATGCTCCGCCCAGTGGGCGGGTTCTGCCCTGCCATTTGCTGTAGCGTTCGCGCGATCTTTTGAATGAATGATTTAAGACAAAAATGTGTAAATCATTGTAGTTAAGTAATAATACATCTGTAATGTAAATTGTTTCCAGCGGGAATGTAGTTAACTAATTATAATCGCTGGATAATAACTTCATGCAGATAAACGTTATATAATGGAAGTTATACATACAAAAGCGATGCGGTGGTGAAGCGTCCTAAATAGGGCATTCGTGACGTTCACGAATCAAATTTGTAAATACTTTTTTTTCTTCTTCAGAGAATGCAAAGTACCGTTTTAATTTATTACAATGCCGATCTTTTATTTTTCAATAAACGTTTTTACAATTTCAAAAACTGATGCCAAATATTTTTTCGGGAAAAAAAGACGGTCAATTAGAATTCATAAAACGGTATTTTGCCTTTTTTTGAACTGATATTTTGCTGCCATGCTATGCTGAAATATCAAACATAATAATTACCCAGTCTTGGCTAATTTCAGATCACGCTATTGAAATAAAAATTAAAAACAAGTATCAGCGAAAAATGTAAAAAATGTAAAAAAAATTTACGCATTTACGAGAATTTCTTTTTGTAAAAAAAAACATTGCGTGAGCTAAAATTACTCAATGGAAACCACGTGAAGGTGCTGGGTATTTTCGATAATCGGGTTCGAGAAAACAGCCACTTTTCCGCGGAACATTAATATATTGTCTATCAAAATAAACGAGACTTACGTCTGATAATATTGAGGGAAACGATGAAACATTAGCTCCGGGTTCTTCCTTTTAGAATTTCTGCATGCACTGTATTGACAAGTGTTGTTCGTAGGCATTGTTTCGATTTTTTCGTTATTTATCGTTGAAATTTCGATTAAAGCCGAAAAGACGTCTGAGCCGTAGCACGTGCTCGATCGAACGGTTTTGACTTTATGCGCATGGGAGGAAGAGAGAAAGCATGAGGGCCCCAGCCATTACCCCAGTGTGAGAGCGAAAAGGATAGGCGTAAGGGGCGGAGCCAAAGAGGTTTACTTGTAGTGGCCTGTCTGTGATATGTCCGTGAACCACACATATACACAGCGCCACAAGCGCCACCGCATCGCTGGGGTCGGGTACTAACGGCCTGACCCCAGTTTCGTTCGGGCCATCCAAAGTACAGGAACTGTGCTTCTATGTAAGACTGACTTCGTTGGTCTCGCTCTCTTCGCTTCCACTACATTTTTAATCCAAGATTTACGTTTTCGTGAGACGAATTTTCTCACGTAAGTTGTGTTGAGCCATTATTAATAAATGTTACATGTCTACTTTAGAAAACATCAGGTATAGAAATATCACGAAATGGCTGTCACACTACACCAGTAAACGCTACGTTGCCAGATCTCCATCGACTCACCAACAAATACCCCATACACACATAAATGAGAGTTAAATGAGAGTATGGTTTTTAACATATTTATACAAATAAGCTGATTTTGTAAAGATAAACACCTGTAAACAAATATCTATACTAAATATGAATAATTCCGTAAGAAGTCCGCTTTGGTTTAATCGATTTATAGAATTGATTAAATAGCTGATTAGTTGACTAGCATGCATCGACAGGACCTCCTTAACGCTATCTATCGAGTTGAAAAGTGCGACTAAATGTCAAGGGAAAAAAGGTTATGGTTGATTACTCCAATCTTGTAGTTCTTTGCCTGTAAATATTTGTCCGTGGAATTGTATTATTTTCATAAGTATGTCTCTAAAAAAAGTTAAGCGTCTTTGAATATCAATCGGTTTATTATGTTATCCACATCTAATAGATAGATAGATAGATAGTTTATTGCTTATTGAGAGTACAACGAGGTCTCTTATAGCAAGGGGGGTTTACAGCTTGACATATCCTTATAGTAGTAATTTTTGTTTAGCTTAATATCAACATAATATATAAAATATTGAGTACCGTGCACATTTGAATCTTATTCGTTAAGTGAAAAGGCACTAATCTGGAGGCTTTTTTCCACAAAATAAAATATTGCTTTGAGCGTTTTAATATCAGCGGAGTCGAGGAGAGCTGAGAGAGCTTCCTTGCTCGTATCTTCCTGTACCAGCTGCTTGAGATAATGGGCCCTGTAGGGGCTGTAGAGCGGGCATTTGCACAAAAAATGCACCACCGTTTCTTCCTCCCTCAAATTGCAGTTTTGACAAATTTGGTACGGGTCTAACCTCGCCACAGACTTTATAAACGTGATCCTCGCGCAGTATTGGCTAGACAATCTCAGCTGGGCAATGACTCTTTTCATTTTTAGGGGGAGCTTAAGGGTTAAGTACCTTGCAGGCCCACCCTCGAGCCTTGTTGGCAGTCTCAGTTGGCAGGCTTTCGAAACCCTCCATCTTTCCCGATCTTCTTCTATTAGTTCTGATTTAAATCTTTGGAAAACTTCTTCAGTCTTGGCCGCCCATCTTACCGGGTCTCGCGAGTGCAACAGATCCTCGTAGTTCATTTTGTTCAAAAATGCTCTAAATTGCGTTGCCCAGTTGAGATCCTCCACTCCACTTATGTTATTGGCTAGCGCTATCAGTCTAAACATACACAATTTCGGCAAGCTTTCATCCGGAAGTTTCAGGATTTTAATAAACCAGTTCCAGGTTTGGAGTAGCGCCTTATGTGCAATTTTCTGTATACCGAGCTCGAGTCTGAGGCACCAGTTTGGGGTGTACGACGGAAGGTTTAGCAGTCTTTTGTAGTAGTTCATTTGAGCTCTTTCAATCTGATCCAGGTATCTCAGGCCCCAGGCCGGTACAGCATATAAGAGCGTGGAAGTAATCATACTTTTGTATAGCCGTTCGGTTGCCCCCCACGAGTCACAACTTGCTCTCGCTAGAATGTTAAGTACTGCCCCGGATGCGAGTTTTGCTTTATTCACCGCCGCTTGCGCAGCGGCGTGTCCAAGGGAAGAACTCGTGAGTGGGACACCCAAATAGCCATACGATTTTACAATGTTGATGCTGTCTTCCTTACACCTTGTAAACTCCGAGCTGATGTCCTTTGGTCTACCGCCATTTTTAAATACTAGAATATTTGTCTTGCCAATATTTACAGAAAGACCATTCAAGTCACAATACTCCTCCAGAGCTTTGAGCTTTCTTTTGAGGTCTATGTGTGAGTGTGCAAGTATGACCGTGTCATCGGCATAAAGTAGCATTAAGATGTCATTGAGTCCATCGATGTTGAGCCCCTCCAGTCCCTTTGTTCTAAAATGTTTTTCAAAATCCGAAATATACAGTATAAAAAGAAGAGGGCTGAGTGACTCTCCTTGAAGGACTCCTTCTGTTACTTGAAATTCCTCTGACAGAGTATTGCGACTTCTGATTTGTACAGTGGCTTGTTCGTAGAGTGACTTGCTTATTCTTAGCATTTTAGAGCTGATACCGAGGGTATGGAGTTTGTGCCAGAGTCTCGAGTGTGGTATTGAGTCAAACGCACGTCTAAAATCTACGAAAATAGCGTACACTTCCCTCCGACCCAATCTAAGTTGCAGTTGGATTACTGTCGATAGCGTGAAAATGCATTCGGTGCAACCTCGGCCTTTTCTAAATCCCATTTGAACTTCGGGGATTATGCCCCTTTCTTCCGCAAATTTTTCTAGCCTCTCTTTTAAAATTATGGTGAAGATTTTAGTTACATTATTTACAAGCGCAATTCCTCGGTAATTGGACGGATTAGCCTTATCTCCCTTTTTGTAAATCATTGTCAGTGCAGCACTCGCCCACATCCGCGGAACGCGTTCATGTTCGAGCACGGAATTGAAAAAATCCATAAGGTAGCCGCACCAGTTTGATGGGAAGCATTTAAAAAATTCGTTTGAAATTTGGTCCGGCCCAGGGGCCTTTCCATTTTTACATTTATGCAAAACTTCGAACAATTCTGGGTATGCAATCGGAGCATCCAGTTCAGGTATGAATTGCGTCTCGTAGATGGTCCCATCCAACTGTCTCGGCGGAAAAACATTTGTATAAAACTCCTTCCATGTCTCGATGGGTAAGCTTGCACAGTTGAAATTTGATCTGAATTTTGTTATTGCTTTCCAGAAGTCCGTGGGTCGACTAAGATCTGCAAAACTTGCACTTATTTTTTCTTTGTATTCCTTCTTTTTTCGAGCGATTAAATACCTATAAGTTTTTCTCATTTCCACGAAGTTCTCTCGTTTATTACGCGCCAAACGGTCCTGTGTACATTCGTCTGTAGCTTCTTGTAGGTTTTTTTTTGCAACTTCGCATTCTTTGTCGAACCACGGTTTGCTCCTCGATCTAGCCTGCACGCCACTCGTGCCGTTCGGCACAGTTTTGGACATTCCAATTTCTTGAGCTACTTCTTTAATTGCTTCTACCATATTCTCATACAGGGATTCCATAGATTGGACTCCGTGGAAGCTCGTGATTCTCACGGATTTTCTCATTTCATTCTGATATTGCTCGGCTTTCTCTGGAACCCATTTTAGTACATTTTGTGTCGGTCTTGCCTCTGTTTCGATATTATTCTCTAACACCACTTCAGGGGTCACTCCTAATTCTACTCTGACTGGAAAATGATCGGAGGAACCAGCCCTCGTTACAATACAGGAGTCTCTAATTACACTTACATTTTCTACATTAACAAATACAAGATCAATAACACTACTTCCTAATTTGCTGTAATACGTCGGTTGTGCAGGCCTGCACAACCGACGTATTACATCCACATCTAATAGTCGATTGACATTCGTTACGCCAACGTTCCGAACTTTAGTGACATAGAGAAGGCGAGTGCTGCCTGTTTCCTAACCGCCGAAGGGTGTCCACTTTTTCGTGCGAGTAACATATTCTGTTTTTTTTTAAACAAATGAACGAAACGCACACATCTTGATTGCGTGCGCAAATGTTGTTCTAATTCAAATCAACTCCAGCCAATTCAGCTCAAAATTTGTGCAAGACTGAACTCCTTGTACAAATCCTATCTATATCTACTGCAGCTGGTTGTACCTATCCAGCTGCAGTAGATATTAAATTTGGTAAAGATCGAAAACGACTTAAAACTTTATAGTAATTTTAATTTTATGACTTTACACCACTTTTGTTTTTTAGGCATTTGATAAAACAGCCTGAAACTGTAGATATGTAGATAATAACGTGCAAAGATATTTGGTACCAAATTTGGTAAAGAACAACTGATGCGTTAGAACTTTATATTGAATATTTACACTTATTTAAAAAAAGGTTGCAAAGCCGAGGCTTGCACATTGCGTTTTCATTTTGAACCTTTTACAAAACTTTTTCAAATTTTGTCGGCATACTTCCTCGTAGAGGTAGCTCTGAGAAAGGTGCAAAACGAGTCAGCAACGAGCCCGACTTTGCAACCTTTTTCGAAACCACTGCTCTCGATGTTTTCGACCTCTGTGAGTAACCTGACATGAAAATTAGTGCAACAATTTTCACATTTTTTCGAAAACATAGTTTCATTTAGCGCAAGCAACTGTAAGCATTAACTACGCTGTGTTAGCTACGACGTACCAGAGCTTTTGTCGTATATATTTTTATATATTTTGTCCTATATAACGAAAAAAAAAGAAAAAATATTTTTTTCTTCCAGTTTTCGGCTTAAATTACCTATTATTACTATCAATATCTATTACACAAAAAAAAAGTATCGACATAATTTTCCGCCACGCCAAAAGTATTATTCCTCTGGGTCTCGGACATTATAAATTGATTCGTCAATTACAGTTTGAGATATCATGTACACCGTTTTGAAAAACATAGCTTCGAGAAAATGGCGTTCTACCTGCGCACAAAATTCTTCGCTCCAAATAACTCGAAAAATATTTCGAATATCAACATGTAACGTATTGCAAATTAGTCTTAACAGTCCAAACTATTCAAACGTACGACTTATTCAGACTTTTTACATTCCTCTCTTCCCCCATTCTTTTTTAGAGACCCGCTAGAGTGTTGCCCATAGCCACTGCTCCTAATGCACTACTGTATCGCATTTGCACGAGGGCTCAGAGAAACGGCGGAAAACTTGGCCGATTCCAGCATCTTTATTTCTAATGAGTTTCCACTATATGAGAATGCATTAGAAATCATCGAAGTTACGGCCACGAGGAATGCTGCTTAATTGTGGGGACCGCTAAAGCCACACACCGATTGCACGTCCACTGTTGCCGGTAACAGTCCAAATTTATTTGTAATGAAATGATTTTTTTAATTTTTGTTTTTTCCGCGATTTTCATTTCAGGACACTCAGAATGGTCCAAAACGTCCAGAAAAGTGATCTAGAAAAAATATCCGTGTGCGCGTGGGTGTGTGTGTGTACGTGCGTGTGTGTGCGTGTGTGCTTGTGTGTATGTGTGTGAGTGTGTTTATGCCGTTGAAATTTTTTATTTTACGGAATAATGTGGAATTATTTTTTAAAATACTAGAAACCTTCCGCGCGCGAGTAGAGATCGAGTGTCGGTTCAGCGATCTTATATAATACATATAATATATATAATCAGAATTCCCAAAAATTAAGAGATCTAACAAATTTTTCCAATAATTCCAAATCTTATCGAATCGGAAACTCTTTATAGATTTGACTCAAATTGATTACCAATTGTCCTTTAACATTCTTTCAATTATAAATTTGTAATTCCCTTGATAACTTCAAATTTGCGAGGTCTGGAGCATTTCCAGACTTTAGAAAATAATGTAAAGTCCCATCATTATATGGGGCTTTACATTTTCAGTAAAGCAGTACGACCTCTTTGCTCAATGAAATAAATACAGGATTTCCAATTCTGGAAACCTGGCATGGATTTTGCTAAAAGTAACAGTGAACAAAGAGGTCTGATTTACTTGACTGCAGAATTTCAATTCTCCCCGATCTCTTCGCTGATCATCTTATTCACGATTATTCTGTTGATCCGCATGTAGTGACTCCGCGTACGCCTGGTTTTATTACTGCCATAGAGACTACGTCGCCCTTTGTCGCCCAACATATTAAGCCTAGTTTAATATTCGCAATTAACACATAATCCGGAAATCCCGAATTATTGCAAAGTCAACCAACTTGGGAATTCAAACCTCGCGCACCCGATATGCTTGACAAAATTGTCTGAATTGCAACTGTCAAACGTGTTAGACACGAACTCGGTCTCGATTTGATCTCGCGCCAATTTGGACCAATCACAACGCGAATAACGTGACCACAATGGACCAACTCGCTGAAGCGCCCGAGTCTGTTTCTGTGAGTTTTGACATTTGACATAAACAAAACAATGAATGCATGATTTTTTGGTCCCGATCGCAGTGTGACTGCCTGACGACACCGCCGACCAATGACAGCACGAATAAACCGACAACAATTAAATCTCGCACTTTCGATACTAAAACTCGAAAGTCAATATATCTCGCCACCAACTTTTTAAGAGAAGATACGTTATCACATTTACTTTCGGAAACGCTGTAATAATAACTTTTTTTTAAAATTTATTGTATATATTGTGGAATCATCCACTGATACAAGAGGGGTTTCGGTATGGTACAATTATCGTTTTGCACTTACATTTTGTCATGTTACAATATTTCTCCTTAGTATATACGCATATTTTTTAACATATTTTTAAATATTTCTTTTTATACATATCTTTTTAGAATATACGGAACATTGCTCACTAGTCTAATGATAAAGTAACGCGCGTATTTTCAGGCTGTTTATCAAGAAGTAGAACAAGTTGTCTACTTCTGACCTCGACCTCAGGTTTAGTGTGTTTAACAGTGTTACATTTTCTCCCAGGTATTGACTTCTGTATGCGTCATAGGCTGTGCATTGGGATAAAAAGTGTTTGAGCGAGTCCAGTTGGTTATTTTTACATGATTGACAGACATTCGGAGTCAAAAAGAAAAACGGTGCCTTTCCAAAATATTTTTGTTTTTTGTTCGCCTGCTACTCTTACTTGACTCACTAACCCTAATTGTCTTAAATTTATTTCTGCCATCAGATATTCGTTTATGTCTTTCATGGATTTGTAGATTGAAGTGTAAGAGGACTTTTCGGCTCTTTCTACATCTTCGATTTGTATTTTTACTCCCGACTGCCCGCCGGGCAAAAAGACGGGTGTTATGCGTTTCACGGTGATCAGCTGATCGATTCGGATTTCTTTGTCGCCAGTTTTCTCCGAAATCACAACAAATGGCTTGACCAAATTTGGCACATGGATTCTGACAGTGATAAAGATGGTTCTAAGACATATTTCGGTACGATAAATTATTAATTCGCTGAATTACAAGTATTTTTTGAAAAACCTGTTTGAAAATATTGATTTTACCGCCATTAGTCATCTCAAGCAAATCCATCGTCTGCTGTGTACTATTAATGTATTTCGCCACTTTTCTCCGAATTCACAATAAATGGCTTAACCAAATTTGGTACATCAATTCTGACAGTGAATAAGATGGTTATTAGACATATTTCGGTACAATAAGTTACTAACTCGCTGAGGTAAGAGTGTTTTTTCAAAAAGCCCGTTTGAAAATATTTTTTTATTACCGCCATTAGTCATTCCCAATAAATCCATCGTCTGCAGTGTACTAACCTTACACAAACAATTCGATGAAGCGTAGTGTACGACGATACTAATAAATAAATAATCTGTGTATTGTTTACTTTTTTTTATTATTTCATTACTGTCCTCGATTAAACCGCGTATCATAATAATGTAATAATAAAGGTGATTCGACGAAATTTCTTCGAAGCATCTGACAAGTGTTAAAACAGAATATTAATAAAAAATATATATATTAATAATGAGGTATCATATATAATAAACAGGCAAATTATAATAATAAGATAAAATGTATTTTAACAAAAATGTTTTTGTCTTGCAATTATTTTTAGGTGGATTAGAAACATAAGGTGTTGTGGAAGGAGCTATCAAATAAAAGGGGAAAAAATCATCGCAACTGTTTTCATCTCTCCGTATATTTTTGTTATTATTATTATCATTTATATTACTTAATAATAAAAAAAGCATGTATGTTAATTACATCAAGATATATCAAGAATATTTATTACTATTAAATGTCTCTTGGTAATACTGTTACGTTAACCTCACTGAACACTTTTGTTCAACAATTAAGTATAAACTTGTACTTTATTTATTACACATATATCACATTCTCTGAGGCTTAGGAATAATAACGTACTAGCTATAATGGCATTATTAAGTTAGGAATTAAATGACAATATAATTTAGCTCTCAACATAGATAATAAGTAATCCTTTGGTAAAATTACAACTCCTTTTTTTTTCTGTTTGTATTATTGAGTAATAAAAATGTTAACACCTAAGACTTTTTTACTTGTGATTTATTTTTTTATATCTTACACGTCTAGCCATTACCTCATTCCTGGTCTGCTGTCATGTAAATGTACATATTCACCTAAGGATGAACTTTAAAAAGTATGAAATAAAAATAAAATTAAAAATTTTAAAAAAACTCCCGACTTAAAAAAAAACTATATAAAAGAAATTTGATTTTATAAATTCAATATTCATAAAAATTAATCTGAAAAGGATAAAATAATTTCCGGTATCGTTTTAGTGAACAAATCATTTGAATAATAATAATTTATTTACTGCTGTCAATACTGTCGGGAGACGTCCCTCAAATATCGTAATCATCTATTGCCTATCAAGAGACGCGCTGGCGTCTGGACACTTATAGAAAAGAATGATTATATACAATAAGGACATTTGCCAACCCAGAAGAAGACGTCTCCGGACTGTATTGACAGCAGTAAATAAATTATTATTATTCAAATGATTTGTTCACTAAAACGATACCGGAAATTATTTTATCCTTTTCAGATTAATTTTTATGAATATTGAATTTATAAAATCAAATTTTTTTTATATAGTTTTTTTTTAAGTCGGGAGTTTTTTTTAAATTTTTAATTTTATTTTTATTAATATCAATGCTTTCAATACGTTCTCGTGTTCATTTCTTATAATAATTGCATTTTGACTCACATAATAGTACATTACGATACGAGTGCGAAAAAACTTTTTCTGACGAGTGTGAATTTGCAGCACGAGCCGAAGGCGAGTGTTGCAATCACACGAGTTAAGAAAACGTTTTTCGCATGAGTATCGTACAAAATTTTATTTCACGAGGCGTGTAAACACTGTTTGACGCACGCGAAGCGTGCGTAAAACCGCGTTCTACGCACTGAGTGAAATAAATGTATTTAAAATTTAATTTATCTAAGATTTTTTCGAGTTCTTCTAGCCAGTTTGGAGTACCTTTTGATTTCTACGGCAGCATTTTTTTGGTAATCTAACTTCCGACATTTCTAGCAATTTAATCCACCATTTTATTTTCTTGTTTAGTATCTCTACTTCGAGTTTCGTTCTATTTGTTTCAAGCCTCACGATATAATTCGGTGTGTTTCGTGGCCATCCGAGCAGACCTTTAAAGTATTTCATTTGTATTGTTTCTAAATAGTCTGTATATCTGTGTGCCCATATTTCCGATCCATACATTAGAGTCGCCGACACTATTGACTCGAACAATTTCGTTGCAGCTTTTATCGAACGCGTTTTTGCCTTAAATAATATTTGTTTGGACATTCCTATGACTAAGTTCGCTTTTGTTTTACGCTCGCTGGCCGCTTCTTTAAAAATGCCTGAGCTTGAAAAAGTAATTCCTAGGCACGTATACGTTTTTACCACCTCTATTTCCGCTCTAATAATAACTAAATAACGGAATAACGAAATAGAAAAAAGGAATTCACAACATGTTTATTTGTCTGATTAAAACAAGGAAGCAATGTGCAAGATTGTACATTGCTTCCTCATTATTTTCGCTTTTTATTTATTTCGCAATAGGATAACGCATCTGATTCTTAAAAATCAGATGCGAGTCACAGGATATTCACAAGATGCCGTAGCATCTTATTGCTATAATATTCTGCAGTTTATTGGCGTTATCTGGGTTATGCACTCCAAACATTTAATAATGATTTTGTAATTGTTTTCAGCATTTTTTTATTCCTGCATTTTCCGTGAATGTAACAAATATTACAGGTCATTGTACTGAATCGTTAACGAATTACACCGCAACAAGAAGTAGTATCAACTCGTAGCAGCATTTTCGAGACGGCTATCGAGTTACAACGTTGGTATAAAGTACCGACGCTGCAACCGGACCTGGATGCAGTTCCACGTAATACGTTTCCAACGGAATATAATAGCCCGTCTGTGTATATCTTTTTCAATTAATCAAATTTATTGTAACCACATTTCTTCGAATATACATGTACAGATATATCCATGTGATATAGAACTTATAAGTTCCAGGTTTTAGAGCTTTAATCATCAGAAGTGTAGTGAGTAAGGTGTAGCAAGTCAATGACGAATGCGCCACTGAACATCGAGCAATTCCTTTTACGATGTTGTCTCCTCATTGAGTCTCTTCTACCGCGAATGGACCACATCCGTTCCACAGTCACTGCGACCTCCCGAACGCCTGCGCAACTGCAATAACGTAGCCTTTTCCCCCACTCAACGTATTACTCAATGGAAATTGATTGATTTAAATATCATGAAATCACGAATAATAATTTAATCAGGGCGAAGCAGTAATTATTATGGAATGCTAACAGATTATAATATTATGTGATGTTGTAAATAGCATTCCTACACTTTAATTAATACCATAACAGGGTTATTGAAGCATGCTCAATAATGCATAATTCTCGGTCTGACAACAATGACGTTCAAACTTACCGCAAAATGAACATTCAGATTATAGTCAACGATTTGAATATATGGGTACTTCCACCAGTTGCACAAAAAACGATTTTGCTAGGCCAACAAAACTTCTGTTAAAATGGTGATACCATTACAATATTTGCTAGCCTAACCCGACAATTGGTTGATTTTACAAATCTTCTTGCTGAATTAACAAATCTTTTTGCTGAGCTAACAAATTTTTTTGCTAGAACAGCAAAAAAACGCATGTTATCACTAAAGATTTTAAGTTATAACAAAAGATTTTCTGGCCCAATAAAGACATTTTCTTTACGCGGATAGAAAACCCTTATTTTACACGCTTTATTTTTTATTTGCAAATGTTCACGTCGTATCGTAGTAAGCATCCGCTATCCGCAACTGGTGGAATGACCCATATACTTTCCGAAAATCAACAAAGTAATATGAGACAAAACACGTCAAGACGGGCACGTGGATTTTCGTGTTAACAACTGAAATGTTATTCCAGGCGATTAAAGAGATAACCCATTTTTTAGACTTTTCAGATGCATATGCAAGCCGTTAAAAAATATGGAAAATAATTATGTTTTATTTTAAAGCTATAAAATTATTATCCCAAAAATCCAAACTGTCATAAAATCTGAATGTCTTTCATGATATGGCTGACGTCATGGATGCTCAATGGTTTTAATCGCGGATGGCATCGCGATCGGTCAGGGCCGTGCAACCCACGAAGCTCGCAGAGGGAGTTGGAGCGGGTGAGCGAAAAATCGCTCGGAAGGAGAGTTCGAGGGGACCTCGCGTGTATGTTCGCGTGGGAGTCATCTTCGAGAAACGACGAGCGTTATAGTAGGAATAGCATCACACGAGCGTGTCGGACACGCGAACACACGCACGCGCGGTTATGACAGCCGGGACCAATTGGCGGGTTCGGTTTGTTGTGCGAGCGTGTATGGAGGGCGTGCGTGCGTGGATGCGTGAACGTGCGGGCGGCAAGCCTTGAGGTCCCCGCGTGTGTGCGGCCGTCTAGCCACTCGCGCGCGGTGAGACGCCGGCGACGACGACGACGACGACGGCGGTGGGAGAGGAACGCGAAGTAGACGAGGCCAGTTCTGGGCAGATGGTGCCTCTGTACGCGGTTGATCTCTGTCCGACGTGTCTCCACGCGACTATACTACTGTCATTTTTACTCTCGTTCTAAAACTACAACACTTTTTTTTATAACGTTTGTTCGAGAATACTTACTTTGTGCGTGCGATTACTCATTTGGATTATATATTATTTTTGCCATCAAGGTAAGCCTTTTTGTACATAGCTCTTAAACGTAGACGTTTTATCTATAGTAGTTTTTACGTTCATTCACTTATTTTTTCTTTTTATACCTTTGGTTGTAATAATTATCCCAACGATGCGTTTATCCATTTGATTATATATTATCTGTGCTATCAAGATGAGCCTTTTCTTATAGAGCCCTTAGATGCAACCGGTGAATTTGAAGAATCTTTACTTAGTGGAAAGTCATATTTTATTGTTATGATATAGACAATCGGGTCAATAAGGAAAATTTTATAAGCGAAAAATATATTATTAATATGTCCATTATTTATAGTAATGTGATTGTTTTTAAATGTTGCAACTATTGTTTAAAGAGCGCTTCTAGGTTAATATGGTCATATACAACAGCGCACAGCTTTCTATTCCAACGAAGGCTCGCTAACTGGTGGATTTGGATAATTCATTCGAAGAGTCGCGCGATCGAAGGACGTTTTCATCGCCGGTTAATAAATAAGAATATATGAATGCGAATAGACTAAGCGCTGTGGGTTTGCGCTCGGAATAACAACTAGCGTCATCGGCTGCGCGTCTTCGCTGGCTAATTTTTACTGGCCGTTTGAACCAGAAGATGCAGTGAAAAATAAGCAAGAATATATTTTTTTAAATTCACTTTCCTCAGAAATAATAGGCATGCCGCCAAAAAAAACTGTAACTTGTGGTCGCGATTCGGTTGGAGGGTTTATACGCACGAGGGTCGGTCGTACAGTCGCGAAACGAATGAGCAAGCGCATGAGTCCGAATATAGTCTGACCGGTTTAGTCATCCTCTTTACGAATTGCAGATTGCCGCCTGATCCTGTTGACAACGTCATCTCTCTGTGGAAAATGACTTTGTAGGCCTCACCTCTCTAAAGAACTCTCTTTCTTTGCCAGTGGCGAATAAATAAATACAGTACAGTACCTGTCGCGATCTATGTTAAAGCAGAATCCATCAGCCCATGACAATCTTGCGAACAAGTGCGTAAAAATAACTGTGATCTCGCCGCCTATTCATCAATTCGTAAACGCCCGACTAACTTTCAATTCACTCTGTTTAGATACTTTAGCCATTATTAAAAATTAATGACTTTATTAGAGTCATTTCACGTATTTATGAGAATGCACGTAAAATGTTTATTGAAATCTAAAAACATATTTTTTTTAAATATTTATATTAATCTTTATCATTATTTACAATATTTAGGAGTTAATAGATTTACATATGAGGGATTCCATAGGAAGCGGGCCACCCTGATTTTCAATTTTCGCAGAATGGGTTCATAATTTTTTTCCAGAGTATATAGAATTCCCCGAATACGTACGAGTTATTTCAAATTTTTGAACCCCATAGTTTTACCACAATAAAATACGCTTTTTTTATTTTTACTTTTCTTTCCTTTCGCTGCCGATTTAAAACTATCTATGACATAACAAAATTGTCCCGAAATAAAATATAGGGTTACGCGTATACTTTTTGATAAAAATATTTCCAAATTAATAGAGATACATTTTCAGGCATTTTTTGGCAAAATAATACCATATCATTTTTTTTCGTTGAGAAGGACCATTTTTATTTTACTCATAATTTCACAGAATTTCCGTCATAATGTTAAAAAACAGTGAAAAATCAACACGATGGCAAATTGATATCTTCACAATGTACGGCTTGGTTATTGCTGAATCATACACAATTCGCATGTTCACATTATGAAGGTATGAATTGGTCATCGCGCAAATTTTGAGCAAAATCAAAATGGCCGCTCGCAACGAAAAAAATAGTATAACTTTGTATTGGCAAGAAGTGATTGAAAATGTATCTAAGCTAATTTGGAAACATTTTTATAAAAAAGTATACGTGAAATCCTATATTTTATCCCTGAACAATTTTGTTATGTTATGGATAGTTTTAAATAAATCCGCAGCGAAATGAAAAAATAAAATAAAAATGAAAATAGAGTTTTTTTTTCATTTCACTGCGGATTTATTTAAAACTATCCATGACACAACAAAATTGTTCAGGGATAAAATGTAGGATTTCACATATACTTTTTGATAAAAATATTTTCAAATTAGCCTAGATACATTTTCAATCACTTTTAGGCAACATAAAGTCATACCATTTCTTTCTAAAGCTATTATTCATTTTTTTTTCTCAGTTCAGAAAAATCTGGAAAAATTCTAAAAAATTCGTGTTGACATAAATAA
The DNA here is from genome assembly GCA_963970395.1 of Ephialtes manifestator. Taxonomy (NCBI): domain Eukaryota; kingdom Metazoa; phylum Arthropoda; class Insecta; order Hymenoptera; family Ichneumonidae; genus Ephialtes; species Ephialtes manifestator. The sequence continues at coordinate 21,365,390 of OZ019968.1, forward strand.
GCGTTTGACCAGTCGCCTGTAGTAGATTTTTTTGTCTTCTTATTCTATTTTTTAATAATTTTTTTAAATAAAAAAAACTTAAAAGCTATAAGAAGAAAAATCTTGCCCACTTTGGCTATAAGCTAGAAAAATGGCATTCGATATGTCACTTTAATGAAATATTTTTTTAAAATTTACATAGAAAAAATAAAAAAATAAACTCTGGTGCATTTGAGGGTCTAACCAATGCTTCAAAAAATTACGAGCCAAATCGGGGAGGTCGAGGGTCAGTCAGGGTCAGTATGTATGTTCAGGGACTCAAGAACCGACTAACCGATGGAGCTGGAATTTTGTATACGAGTGAAGCAATTACTCCACTTCGATTGTTGTAATTTTTAATACAATTTATATAGAGATATCAATTTTGTGCTTTTTTTATTTTAAAAAAGGCGTGATCGCCCTATTTTTCATAAAATTATAGTTTTTGTAACGAAACCATACTTTCTACGTAAACGAAATAATTTTGAGTGATGCTTGATGCATAATTTAGTATAGATCAGTAGAAGGGTTCATTTTTTATAAGCATTTGAATTTCCCTTTAATATTTCTTGACGACTTGTCGCTGATCTTCAGTTTTGAAAATTTGTTTAAAACTAGGATGCAAAGTAGAACCTTGGAAATTGCTTTCTCATGATTTATTTTTACTTTTTACAAAGCTTCCTCTAAGTAGAAGCCAAAATCAATTACCATATTTTCTGATATTACCTTTGTAAAAATATAATGAGGAACCTTTGTGAAAAATAATGAGGTACTTTTACTATACTAAATATAATGAGGAACTTTTGTGAAAAATAATGAGGTACCAATGTGAAAGGTTCTACATAGGTTTTTGCAGCCTTCTTATTTTCTTAATAATTGGAACTAAAATAGTAAAAACATGGAACTTTTCTATTAATGGAATTAAAATATATATTGCATTTGTCGTGGAACTTGACTGTTTCTCTAATTTTTTAGAAAGTATTTAAAACAGCTATTCCTCAAATGTAGCAGATATAATATGGTGTCAGTAAAAGCGTTGAACAAATGCTACGTGAAGGAATATTTATTACCCTTGTTTTCAACGAAATATTTATCAATTTCGTTGCCAATATAGTAGGATATTCTAGAAAACTAACTTACATTAAATTACTCATGGAATAAATGAACTCATCGAGTGATTTCGAAATTAATGGGTTGGTTATAACTCTGGTTTGCAAACGATATTTCGTAATGCTGAATTTACAGATCACGATTGCGCAGCGATATTCAAATCTTACAAGAGTTCCTCCGGGTACGATGATCTATTTTAGCACTGTTAAAACAAAGCGCAGTCGGGTGTGTAGCGAAACAGGCGAAACGCAAAGAAGAAACTTTTGCTATACTAGTGGTGACGCGCTGCTGGGAAATCAGAAGAAGATGAGATCAGAATGAGATCGTTGGCGCCGTGCTCTTCACTTAAAGGCTTGGACCTAGGCCCACCTACGCTTCCGACACTATATATAATCATTGGGTTATGAAATATTCGTTGTTCACATATTCTTCACACTACGCAGCACGAATTTTAATGTTCCGTGGCAATACTTTCTGCGATTCATATATTCTCGTTAGTTTCAGACTTCCAATTTCCTTTATATAAAACTGTGGAACAATCAATTATTCATGTATCCTGAAGAACAAGAATACTATGCAAAACTCAACATTTAATTTAATTCTTATTCTCCACTACACGCACGTCAAAAAGACGGGAGTATGTGTTTCACTATTCGTGCTTAGTGGTGCGCCAATTTTCGGCCGTTGTGAGGACTATTAAGACGGAAATAAACATGTGTAAGACTTATGCATACTATTGTATAGCTGCATATATTCGTGCGTACACGTGCGGAAAGCTATTTTTTTTAACTCGCATGACCTCACGACCGATGGCGCCGTTGCAACGGCGCCATCGGTCGTGAGAATCGTAAATTAGTATAATAGTACATTACGATACGAGTGCGAAAAAACTTTTTCTGACGAGTGTGAATTTGCAGCACGAGCCGAAGGCGAGTGTTGCAATCACACGAGTTAAGAAAACGTTTTTCGCATGAGTATCGTACAAAATATTATTTCACGAGGTGTGTAAACGACGTTTGACGCGCGCGAAGCGTGCGTAAAACCGCGTTCTACGCACTGAGTGAAATAATAGTATCTTGTGCAACAAGGGCTGAAAGTTGGCGTTTGCGCCTCGTGTGATTACAGCCCTCGCTCCGCTGGGGCGGCAAACCTCGCACTCGTCGCGATCGCCAATTTCGGCCCTTGTTGCACGCTATACTGTCTGCATCAAGTGCATGAATAGTGGTGCTTTGAATGGTAGTTTTGCGGGACGAACAGTGACAAATGACGTTACAACTTTCGCCTCTGGGGTCGAAAGTGAAACACCAGGGGCAAAAGTGATTGAATTGCGAACTGCGCTTGCGTCTACCTATCGCTTCAACATTGCTATGAAACTAGCCACTTTCGGTCCGTAAAACTGCTATGAAAAGCAATCAGTACTATATTTCTACAATTTCTAGTGATTTAATCAAATTTTCCGAGAAGTTACAAATACATTCACAGCTGGTATATGAAAAAAAATCGATTGATATCTGCAAATACCCGTTGTCATGTTTTTTCATGCATTTTTTTTAAAAGCGCATGAAATCTGACTTATCAGTCCGATTATGATGAGCCATAGCTCATTTTATTTATTGAAAGATCCTTTATCGATTGACCGTCTAGATTTTTTTTATAGTATTAGCAGTTCAAAAGATTGAACCGTTTAATTATCCTGTCCTAACCTAACATTAGGCATACTAATGGCTGTAAGTTTTATGTAACTAATACTATAAACATCTGCACCGACAGCAGTGGAGGCGCGGTTGGTGTATGGCTTCGGCGGTCCCCAGAGGTAAGCAGCATTGTTTGCGGCCATAACTTGGATGGGTGACCGCTTAGCCGCGTACTGGTTTGTGCGCTAACTGCTAAGCGGGAGGCAGTTTTTCTGAGTTTCTAATGTATTCTCATGTAGTAGAAACTCAGTAAAAATAAAGCCGCATGTATCGGCCAGGTTTTTCGCAGTTTCGCTGTGCCTTCGTGCAAATGTGATACAGTAGTGCATTAGGTTGAGTTACTGCGGACATCACTCTAGGGGGGTATCTATGAAGGAACGGGGAAAGGGGGGATGGGTAAAAGCCTGAATAAGGCGTACAGAAGAACATCCTAATAAAAAAAAATACTATACACATCTGAACGGTCAATCGATTAAGGATCTTCCAATAATCAATATGAACCATTGGTCGTCATAATTGTACTTTTATTACGGTTTATTCTTTTTTTAAACTGCCTGAAAAAATATCGGGCATTTTCATGTATCAGTCGATTTTCTATTCGAATGGCGTCTATGGATATACTTATATATTGAGAATTAATTCTGCTACGTGAATAACCCCTCGGAACTGTAAATTTCATGAATAGAATTTGTAAAAACGTTTTATAAAATTTAACACTGATTTGACTAGAGTTCAGCGCAGAATACTCTTTAACAGAACTTGTTACACAAGTTCTGTGTTCCGTTACCTGCATCTTCTTTCATAAATTGTATATACTAGATGTGATGTCCGAAAGATTAAAAAAACCGTTTGAAAAGGATTGTTGAGCAGCACCTTTGCATACGTCTATCGAAATGCCACAAAATGTCCGTCACGTCACTTCGCTCGATTAGCAGTATTTTATAATTATTACCAACAACAACCTTGCTTCGCTGGAACCCCTTTCAGTCGTTTTTCTTTACGGCTTTCTATGGCAGCGCGTGCTTTTTTTCTTGACTCTGTAGCCCCCATGACATACGAATGAAGTTAGCTCCGTGAAATCGCCATCATCACTGACCAATCGGAATGCTTATAAACTGGCTTCAGCATTACGATATATTTCGACCTTCTTGTATTTTTTAAGAGTAGTAGGGACGATTGTAACGTACAAACTCGTTCTTTATTATTCTTCGAGAAAGGATGAAATCATTTTTTTTTAAACTCATGCATGGAAAGTTACGCATTTTGTGCCTATAAAGCGTGGCAAAAATGTCGTAATGTAGTAAAGTGTGCGTGAAAATACCGCGCATGAAAATACTGCGCCAAACGATGTAAATACGGTTAAAGATGTCTTAACAGAATTTGGTACACAGGTCCTGTGTACCGATTCAAATGTCTTTTTTTCATAAATTGTATATATTAGATGTGATTTCCGAAAGCTATAAGCGTTTAAACACAGAGTGTTTGCCTGTTTGAATATATCGAAATGCCACAAGATGGCCGACATTATTGCAAATTTTGTAAATCACTTCACAGCGCTTATGATAAAGTATTAGAATTACTTTAAAAACGAAGAAATAAAAATAGTTTTATAAGAATCAACTCCGGACTAAAAAAAATAAGTGTAATTAATAAGCAAATTAGATAAATGAAAAATGGTTAAATAAGAATCACCCTTGATGAATTAATCTCCCTACTATAATATACGAATGATTCTTATTAACCAATTTTTTCAGTCGGGAGTTTTTTATATTTCATCCTTTCTATGCATATTCAGACTCACGCATACAATCGACTATTTTTTTCTAAATATGAATTCTTTGGCACAATTTGAACCCAGTGGCATTGAAAAAACTAAAAAAAATTATCATAACAAATTTTCCTCTATGAGGAAGTAAAATAATTAGTTAAGAAGTAGCATGGTCCGAAGAAATAAGAGCTTCTTCAGCACTTTTAAAACGTGCGAACGTATCGTTTCATTCATTCATATACTGTAGAGTATATTACTACGAGTAGCCGATGCTCAGTTAATGCGTAACTCGACTTATCAATAGGACCGACTGTCTGTGCGTCTGTACATCCGTTAATAGCACTGACAGCAGCACGTGCCTACACAAAGGACGGCAAGGCAACGCGGATGGCTTCTCTTTCGTCGCTTCTTCATTTCTCCTCTGTTCCTTCGTTTTTTTTTTTGCACTAGAAAGTCTTCTCCGTTACCGCATGTGCGCACGTCTTCTATACGCAGCATGCATTCCCGCTAGCGCATGCTATACTTCTATGTATACTTTTCGTGTTAGACCGACGTTAAGAGAGAAAGGGTCGCGCGCATATTATTTTTGTGGCTGTTCGAGAACTCGTCGGTAGCAGTATGTACGTGTTTGCTCATTTTTCAAGTGCGCACGCGTCCTTTCGAGTCTGAAAGGCTGAACCACCCGAAGACGCCGTGCAAAAGCCGCGTAGCCTTTCCTATACTTCACTGCAAGTGAGAAAACATCTACTACATCCCAGACAACACGAAGATGGAAACTTTTAGTGTAGCGGTCATTTAGAAGCATAGAACTAGGATGCATGAAAATGATAATTAAGAAATATGTACTATTAACGACCTTCTTGTTATCTAGGTACAGAAGTCTTCAGTGCTATCCTTATTGTAGACAAACAAACATAAGCTTTCCATTAAGTAGCCTAGGACTAACTCACTATTAGCTGTCAACAGCCAGTGTTACATGAGTGCGTAGGGTCCATTATGCAATATATCCGTTAACTACTAAAAGTTGTCTACAACTAGGTTACTTGTAGATCGCTACATAGAGCAGCGAAATTTTCGTTGTTCAGATGAGGTTTCAATAAGAACTCCTTTTAGTACTAGAAAATCAAACCCACTGCTAGTATACTAATGATTTCTAGTATTTATCGACATCTATATTCCTACATGTAGTGACGCTAGCTATTGCTATCATTTAGATATATATTTTTACTCTAGAATATGTTTATCATATTTTCAAGATTTCAACCGAACTCGCAGCGACCAGTCTGCGCCAGTTTAAAAACCTCTGAACACCGAGTTTCATGCAAATCAACTTATTTTTTGCATTTTGATCCGCCATACAGAATCTCCCATTGTATTTTTTTACGTTTTTAAATCAATTTCGTATCCAGCGACCTCGAAAAACCCCAATGAATAAATTTTATCTACATCATGTCTGTTTTTGCTTTTTCGCTCGGCATATTAAACCCGTCATTTTGATTTTATGAGTTTAGAATTCAAGTCACTTGTGTGCCAGACAGATGTGTTATAAGGTTGACCATTTTCAATTCGAAGTTTTTGGCAGAATCACCTTAGAATAATGGTTCCATATATCACCCTCTCACATCAGTCCCTTATACTGTTATCGTAAAATGAACTAATATGGAATTACAGTATGAGATATCCACATAGTCGGTTTGGTCTAGTCGTTAGCGTACTCGGTTAGGTAGTTAGGTAGTTAGGTAAATAGGTAGGTCCGTAGGTCTTGCGTTCAAATTCCGCGTGCATCACTTCTCGAATATTATTAGGAAAAGCCGTCTACGAAGACGATAAGTTTTTTTTTTTTGCGATATTAATAGAATATTATTGTTGATATTATTATATAATGTCTTGAAATTAATAATTAATGGTAATATTATTTATAAGGAACTGAAAGTTATCAGGCATTCTTAGCGCCTAAATTCACATAACGCGATACAAATGTATATCACATAATGCTCCCTACAAGTAACCAAGTACTGACTCGCTTAAAGGTGATTAATACTTGACAGTTTAGAACACTCCAGTATTGGGCTCTACTATTGACCTAATACTAGTATTCAAGAACGAATGCTTTTTTGGACATCATAAGCTTATAAATGGACGGTTAGAAGTAGAGCGATAGTTGTCTACAAATGGGCCCTTTCGTGTTGTCTGGGTATATATGTATGTACATCTCTGCCTGGGACGACGACAACACCTTGTAAAAAGGCCCGCCTTCCGCTCAAGGCTCCACTCGATCTTCGTTTAGGTAACGAAAAACCAGTTTCTGTATAGTCATAAAAAGAGTTTAAAAAAAAACATATATTTAAGAATGCCAAACGAAAAGATCCACATCGAGCGTTCTCACAAAGAAATCGGAACGAAGATGCAAAGTAGAACTTGCACATTGCTCTCTCATTATTTTAAATTTTTTCCAAACTATCTCTACAAGGAAGTGTGTTCATCGATTTTGGCTTCCTCATGGAGAAAGCTTTAAACAAAATGAAAATACACAATGAGGAAACAATGTGCAAGGCATCCTTGTTTAAATAAAATGTTAAAAATTGAAGTTTACTGACATTTTGGTCGTCAACAAATAATGAAGCAAAATTATAATCCCTATACCGCCCAAACACTTCTACTAAAATTTGTTTCGTTTACGTACAAAATTTGGGCTTGCTAGTTTCATGTTTTGCAAAAGTTAATGCAATCTCACGTCATTTTTCGAATATTTCTAACTCTAAAGAATCCAAACCACTTTTCCGATTTCAGCCGAATTCAATACCAAATAGTATTAAATGTACCGGCTTTTATAAAGAACTATTTAGCAAATGTCGTCAATTTTACAAAAATTAGACCGACCACATGCTTTTTATTTAAAACATTTTAAATACGACAAAACCTAAATTACTGCATACATTTTATAAAAAATTATAACAATCAAAGAGAGACATTTGCTGCTCCACTTGTATGCCCTATTTCAGCTCGATCGCTGAAACGATTCTTGCGCTACAGGCGATAGAATTTTTGAAACCGGGAACACACACACTTCTAAATCACTTTTCTCGACGTTTTAGACCATTCTAACTATCGTGACATGAAAATCGCAAAAACAAATAATGTTGATTGAAACAAAGCTTCCTCTATGACGAAACAAAATTTGTTAAGTTTTAGTGCGCAGTTGACCTGACTGTATTGTCGGTGTCTCCTTAAAGCATAACAGCTCTAGAGGAAAAACATAGTCACGATGCTCTTTATGAATCGAACTGAGTGTACCAATTCATTGATTTACAAGCTAGAGACTGCGGAGAGAAACTCGTTTTGCGTCTGCTTAGAGTTCGCAAAACGGATCTCGCGAGACAGTCAAAGCCAGCCAAGCAACAAAGATACGTAATAAAACGCCTACTCGGTGAGGCGTACAGGCAAAGCACATTGGGTCAAATCTGTGCGAGTGCAATGTCGTCTTAAAACCGCGTTTAATTAAGAGTAGAAACGAGTTATTGTAACGGTTCGTTAATGCGCACGAGACTAGGACATCTCGCGGCGAGGGCACACGACAATTTGTGTTAAGTTATGGCCAAAGGCGGACAAGAGATTAATCGTAGAATTGCGCAACAGGTGTCCGAGCTACGATTGGCACTTGGCTCCTATTCGTAGCTGATGCCTATAACTTCCCTAGTACTACTACAAATGTATTATAGAAAATTATCTTTATTTTCATTTAACTGACAGAATAAACTGACCATTTCAAAACTGTTTTATTCATTTGCCGATACTATAATAGATTTTGCTTCCTCGTGAAGGAAGATTTGTTTTTGTGAAAAAGCAATTTTCATGTCATATTACTTATAATTGCCCGAAACGTCGAGAAAAGTGGTTAAAAAAAATATCCGCACTTATCTGTACTGTGTGTCTGTGAGTGTATGCGCAAGGCTTCAGAAATTCAATTGCATATACTTCAAAGACCGTTCATTCGATTGAACTGAAATTTAGTTCGCGAGTGAAGCAGTAGCCCTTCTTTGATTGTTGCAATTTTTAACAAAACGTATGCAGAAATTTAGATTTTACAGATTTTTGTTTTACAAAAGCCATGGTGGCTCTAGCTTCCGTAAGATTAAGGATATTTTGTTAAATAGTTCTTCATAGGAGTAGGTCCATTTAATTTTGCTTAGTGTTAAATCTGTTTTGTATAATAACGCATGTGTTGTTTCAACCTGCAATGTGTCGGGTTTATAGATGTGTAGAATTGAAATGTGTACAACCAAAATGTCGTGTAAAACTCGTGTGACGATAAAAAATGTTCAGTAAACATGGTTTGCATTATAGACTCAGTGGAGGAACGGGTGTGTTGGATTGACACTTGCTGAATAAAAATGTGCGGGAAAAAGGGCGGCCGGGCACAATGTGCAAGATTCTACTTTATATTCTGGTTTTGTAGAAATACTAATCTTAAATAAATCAGGCAAATAAAATAAAAAATTATATTTTTAATTAAATAGATCTCTAACTAACTTAGAATTTAAGACTTAGAATGTAAGTCTTTTTTGTCAAATACGCGTAAAATATTTCCCAAACAAACGAAATAATTGAATTGATAAATTGAAATGTAGAGATTTCGCAAATCGCAGGGTAAACGTGTTCTCATACGTAGCAATTACGTATTAATAGCGTTTACCACACCCTAACTCATAAAAACCGCATCGTGAATAACATATTAGACCTTCGACGAATCTTTCTTATTCAGCAATAAAAGCGAGAAAAAAAGAGTACAGGGATCTCTCTTGACCTACGTTGCTTACGACCGCAACCGTCATTCTCATTCGTCTATTCGCCAATATGCACTTCTTACATATACTTTAGATATTCGTACTATATATAAGTTCCCGATGATCAACAGCTTGAAAGAGTGCGTAACACGGATTACGCGCGATCTATATTCGTACCGCCAGATCACTCGGACTTTAATGCTGCGACAGAGACCAAGATGTTGAAACAGCTGATTCCGCGGAAAAAAAAACTAAAATAAACCGACTACATTTTATATATCGCCAGTTTATATTATTCATGAGCATAATTCGCGAATGTCCACGCTCAACTTCAAACAAACATATAATGAAGACATCGTTTAAAAAACATTATGGAATACCCGGCGTTTTGTAATACCGTCGATATGCATTCATGACAACCCGTGAAGAAAACTTATTAGGGTTCTTCCAAGGCCCCGATTAATATTCCCTAATTCTCTTAGGGGCCTTATGTGGAAGCCTCATAGGGTTTCGCAAATGATGGTCACGCTTTTTTCTTCGGGACCTTTAAAGCCTAAATGTTAGGGGCCTTTGAAGGCAAAATAATGAGGACCTTTTAAGGCTGCTCTATTAAGTCCTTACTAAAATAATAAAGAAATTTAATTTAAAAATATATATTTGTTATTATTTAGTTGAGTAATGCTGCACTTTTAATTAGATATTTCGTCTTTCTCTACACGATGGTACATATTAATCGCTGAAAAAACATATTTCATTTTTTTTTTACATTGACGAGAATCGAACCTAGAACCCTCCGGATGGTATAGTTGCGCTGCGGCTTAGCTCTCTTGGCCATTCAAATCATATGAATATGCAATTTTTTTTGTCTATTTGAATGACTGTAATATGAAATATTAAATAAAATTAATGTAATATAGTCAGAACTTGATAGATTTACATGACTGCGTCTGACGTGTAAAAATAAAAGCACATTCAGTTATTTCTTTACAGAAATTGGTTATATCGAATAGGGTACATTGTATCGTTGTTGTCATCTATAATTATATTCCACAAAATTGCTTGTTTTATCATTTGCGCGAATTAGTTCGTTTGTATCTAGGTGCGTGATTGTCTGACTGTCCTGAGGGCCAGTATTAGAATGGGTGACCACCTGGCTGACTTTGACGGTCATTAGTTGGATAGGTGACCACCAATTTTGCCATAGAAACCTCGGATTGCCATATAAGATCCTCATCTGGCAAATTTATTATTGATTTGTTTACTTTATGCCATGGGCTTGACTGGGCCTTTAATTAATTAACTTATCAAGACCTTATTAAACTTCATCATGTCCTTATGAGATCCTTATTTGGCAAAATTATGATTAATTAGTTTACTTGGTATCATGATGAAGCCTGATTGGGCCCTTAAGTAATTACCCCATTAAGCCCTTATTGAACTTCGCCATGGAAACCTAGAATTGCCTTATGAGACCCTTAGGTGGCAAAATTATTATTGATTTGTTTATTTGGTGCCAAGATTACGCGTGACTGGGCCCTTAAGTGATTACCCTATCAAGCCCTTATTAAACTTCGCCGTGGCAACCTAGAATTGCCTTATGAGGCCCTTACGTGGCGAAATTATTATTGATTTATTTATTTAGTGCCATGATTAAGCCTGACTGGGCCCTTAATTAATTGCCCTAATATAGCCCCATTAAATATCGGCATGAAACCTTACAGTTTCCTTAGTAGGTCCCTAATTGGGAGTGATATGGAACTCCCTTTTATGGTGTCCACATTAAAGCCCGATAGGGCCCTAAGTTATCTTAGGGCAACCTTAATATTTTTCTTCACGGGAATGTTCAGAAAAACGGTCAACGCAATTGGTGTTGTCATCCAGCAATTAATCTCACTGTGGGTCAATAACAAAAAATTGCTCTTCACTTTTATTCCCGATTTAAAAAGAAAAAGTGTTTAATCAATAAACAAATTCAGTAAACAAGGAATTGTTTGATTATAATCATTCGAATATTTTAGTCGGGAGATTTTCAGGCTCTTGATGAGTTGATCTCCCGACTATACAATATACAATTTTGACTTTCTCATCACATACAAAGTATGTAAGAGAGAAAGTATAGCATTCCAAAAAAAAATCGACTTTCTGATTTTTATGGAAATACATGTTTTGAGTATCCTAGATTCCAAAAAAGGCATTCACTCATTTCTGTCTGTCTGTTACTCTGTTTTTATAGTCAGAAAACACAATAACTTTAGTAAAAAGCTGTGAAGCGCAGTGAAATTTGGTGTGTACCTTCTACATAAAAAATGTAGTTTTGGTATTGAAAACCAATTCAAAATCTTTACTGTTTCTGATACTTTACCTGAAATATGAAAAAAATTATTTTAATTCATTTTTGGACTGTATGCTAATACAAAAGTTATTATGCTTTGGCCTGGCTCATACAAATAGAGTTACCAGTGAATGAACAATGAAGAAAATGTGATTTAGTACAGCGAAGAGTTTGTTATTATTTTTTCTATCATTCACATGAAATTTGTGAAATCATCAATTACAAAAAATTCTATTAAGTGAAATATGGATTGAGTTATATGTCTACTAAATTATTATCATTGATATTTAACTATTTTCAATAAGAAATCTACTAATAACATTTATATTAAATGCTAAGTTTCCAAATTGCTTTAATAGATATAATGTTATCAACACTGATGAAGTTGATATTATAAATACCCATATACCGGTTTAATCCATTATCAAATGGCAAGCTGATTTAAAAGTTACTATACCTTAGCATAAGCCATATAAACAGAATTACTAGCAAATTAACAGTGAACAGTGAGTAAAAGATAAATTTAAAAACAAGGATGCAAAGCAGAGCCTTGCACATTGCTTCCTCATTATATTTCGCTTTTTTCAAAGCAACCTCTAAGAGGAAGTATGGGAATTAATTTTGGCTTCCTCATAGAGGAAGCTCTGTAAAAAGCGAAATATAATGAGGAAGCAATGTGCAAGGTTCTGCTTTGCATCCTTGTTTTAACCAAATATAAATAAGCGCACACTCTCGCTTTGTGAAAATATAATAAGGACGAACGGTCCAGAAACTCCCTCGAATACTCTATCTTCTCTGTTTTTTTTTGTAGAATACGATAGAAATCGGTGGTTTCCGAAATTTCATTGGAAAGCAAGGATATGGCTAGTTTATACGACATAAATCGCCACTTTTCGCAATATAAACTGTACAACATCGCTATGAAAATATGGTATCGTACAACATTTTTGGGCTATATCTGACGTATTTTTCTGCTAACCATGAATCTGGCACTCATTTAACTCCCAGCTCGATGTTTGACACCAAAATTCGCATCGCAGAAAAAAATTTAAAAATTCAAAAAATCAAAATCTCATAAAATTTTAACGTTTCAACCGACCTTAACCAAATTTAATAGGGATCACCAGTGTATGAAAGCTCACATACGTAGCAATTTTGAGCTTAATATCTTGAAAATTAAAAGAGTTATCGCGTTAACAGACATTTTTGGAAAAATTGAAAACCGCGTAAAAATAGAACGTTCATGGGGATTTTAACAAAAATTGGTACGAATGATGAGGATTGACTTGTCTATCTATGGTGTAAATTTCAGCTCTATATCTCGAGACGTTCCCGAGTTATAAAGGTTTAGATTTTTTGAGCGTGAACATACACACACACACACACACACACGCACACGCACACGCACGCGCACGCGCACGCACACGCGCACGCGCACGCACGCACACGCACACGCACACGCACACGCACACGCACACGCACACGCACACGCACACGCACACGCACACGCACACGCACACGCACACGCACACGCACACGCACACGCACACGCACACGCACACGCACACGCACACGCACACGCACACGCACACGCACACGCACACGCACACGCACACGCACACGCACACGCACACGCACACGCACACGCACACGCACACGCACACGCACACGCACACGCACACGCACACGCACACGCACACGCACACGCACGCGCACACGCACACGCACGCGCACACGCACGCGCACACGCTCACTGGCAAGCACACACACACGCGCACACGCGCGCACGCACGCACGCACACACACGCACACACGCATTTTTTCTAAATCACTTTTCTCGATGTTTTGGACCATTCTGAGTGAACCGACATGAAAATTTGGAAAAAACAAAAAAAAATTCACGCAAACAGCAAAATTTGAATGAACATGTATAACATGGGTTATAACACTCTTCAAGTTGGGATTATAAGTACACACATACGGAATATGGATATCATTTGCCAATGAATGTGCTGTGGATCTGTAATAGAAAAATACCGTTTTACTTTCACTCTTAACGTCACATGTAAGTTGCTTCGACGTTAAATAAACGTTGAACTTTATTTGTTGTGAATTACAATTAAAATTAACACTTTTACTTTTTTGTATGATGAGCCCACAAACACACCAAGTTTCTTTTCATGAAGCAATAGACCAGGGAACTTTGCACGCACATTAAAGACATTGGCAACTAGTCGGATCTAGATCTTTTGTTTGTAAAAAAATGTATTGACATCAACAATGTTGTTTCTAGGTTGCACTAAGGTTAGTCATTAACAGGTCTCAAGAAAGAAACAAGAAGTAACTGCAGCCAATGATTGTGATGAGAACGATCTTTTCTTTTTGCTTCAGTGAATGAATTAAATGCCCGACTCTGATACACCACATATCAAGCAGTGATTAAGCTTTCTTAGTCGTAGTTCTTAGCAGTAGTACGTTACGAGATAGTAGTCCATAATTATTCGTTTTTCTTAACAATCAAAGGTAACTTGAGCCGCTCACCTCGTTTGCATTTAATTCATGCTTCAAGCAATGGAATTACGTACTTCACTCGCGGAGAGTAGGCACGACTGTACGTACGAGTGATAAATATGGCAATCCAACTGCGTTCGTAGACCATTTTTTATTTATATACTTGGCTACTTGGTTAATATTTCCGCGTGGGGACAGAAAAATCTACACGGAAAAAAAGATTAGTTGCCATAACCAAGAAATGACTTGACACAACCAATCGATTATTCTATTTCCCTTACAACTCAAATGGTAATACCAACGATTTGAATGGTAATACCGACGATTCGAATGGTAATACCGACGATTCAAATGGAAGTCCCAACGATTGGATAAGTTAACCTAACTAATCTCGCGAGAACTAATGGTGAATAGTTGAGGTCACTATCAAGAGTCACGGTAGCGGCTCGAGACAAGTACATTTATTCGATATGATTGAAGCAACTAATTTTTTGGACATTGTGTACAGCAAATCGAAAACGTAGTTGCCACAACCAAACATTTCTTTCCGTGTACATTTTATGAGATTAAAAAAATACTTTTAACACAAATATTAATCATCGAATTTTGGTGATTTTTCAAATCTAATTTTTTTTCAATTAATGATACCTCGAGACTGCATAGATGTAAAAAAAAAATGTACGATAGGGTTTCTTTTCGTCTTGAGTTCACTTATTTAATTAAATATCGCATGTGAAGAAATGAAGGCTTCAATACATTTTACACAAAAAATCAAGATTTGTATTCAAGATGATGGATATTTTTGTTGACAGTGGTTTCGAAAAACTGAGAAACATTTAGATTTTTCTCTGGCCCCATCCGCAAATATTTGCAAAGTATTAATGAAATAATAAATGGTGAGATCGAATGGTCTACGAACTGAGATGAATTGCCTAGTATGCTGTAACGTGCCTACCGGAGAGTGGGATTCCCTTACAAGCATGTAGGCACGATTAGTTGACCTCAGCAGTGACCGCGTCTCGCTTATTATCCCAACGTTAGTTGACGAGCTGCGTGTGTAAGCTATACAACGATCAGCCACTCTCATTTCACAGCGCAATGTCCAGCACTACTTTCATCGTAACAGCATTCATAAGTCGTCATTAAGAGCAATGAAATTCGTTTTACAGCAACACACTCATTCCACCAATCTCCTTATACCATTAAACTGTACACACAGAGCGTACAAATTAAACAACTCGTCGATTACCCTTGATCTACATTCGGTATATGACCTTGGACTTAAATTCGCACTAAGGGGACCCGCACCAACTCCTTACCAAGCATAGAATTAACAAAATTACATTTTATTCTTCATTTTATCATTCGACACGAAAATATCTTGTTTTTTTTTTCTTTTTCTATCAGATGCCTCTGTAAAATATCACATTGAGGGATCTAAAAGAATATTTCTCTTGACTCAAGCGCGAGAGACGTGTGTGATTACATAGCAGCAGAGGCACCGACACTCTTTGCAGAAATTATTTAAAGCCAGTTAAACATTGTGCCGCCGTAAACGTAAATCACAAAGCCGAGGTAATTGCTTGAGGTTATCCTTCGATTCTTGCCTCTTTTGTAGTACATGCGTGTTGTGCTTTCCGAGACTAGTTCGAGGAATATTCGTTTGGGTATTTCTCTGTGCTGCAGTGGCGAATGTTATTGTGGTACACCTGCTGCGCATCCGGACGCTTTTACCATGTAGGTGATTCTTGAGTCACGTTTATACTATAAGAGCGTGTATATATCTATATAACGCGGCTTACTATGACCGCACAGCAATAGCAGCAGACCCGAGATTCTCATAAACGCTCCTTGGCCTCGTTTACGCGTTGTGCCCGAGCGTGCCACGCCCTACCGGAATAAACCATAAGACATTCGGCGTTTCCGAATGAACGGACCGGCCCGGGTTGAGATAGACGAGATCGTGAGAGGAGAACATCACGGGAGCTTCCAGATTTGTGGATTACATCATCAAGGCGCGAGCAATCTGCCGACCATCCGTGAATTATGATTATGATCGTGTTGAGGTCTGCGTT
>OZ019968.1:21386681-21409181 GCA_963970395.1 Ephialtes manifestator
TAGGTGACAGAGAAAATCAGCGTTATTAAGGGAGTCTTGCTGCAATGTGGGTCATCCAAGAAAAAATCGGGTTAGTGAGTCGTTTAATCCTTTCCTTTCCCTTAACACATTATCAGCAAAATGGCTACATCATTAGCTAAATTAAAGCAAAAACGAGCTCAGGTAAAAGGGCAAGTTACACGTGCGTTCAATTTTTTTGAAACAAATGCACAAGTCAGTCTATCAGAAGCACAAATGAGATTAAAAAAGCTCGAGGAAGCTTTTTCTCGTTTTCAAATTATACAAGAGATAATAGAAGATGAAGTTGAAAGAGAAGGAGAGGGCGAAGCAGACGCTGACGGTCTCGCGAAGTGACAACTCTTCGAAGAACAGTATTATCGATCAGCAGCTAAAGCACAAGCAGTCATCGATTTTCATCAACGATCGCAACCGCAAGGCATTCATGAAAATCATAATAATCCCGAAAATCAAGGTGTAGCGCGAGACAGACCAAAATTACCCGAGATTAAGTTACCGGAATTCAACGGAGAATACACAAAATGGATGTTTTTCAAGGACAGTTTTGAAACGGCAATACATCAGGACCCAAGACTAACGGCAATGCACAAGCATCAATATCTCATTGCCGTGCTTCAAGGAGAAGCGCGTAGCATTATACAAGTGTTTCAAATCTCGAATGAAAATTATGAGAACGCATGGACACTTCTAAAGCAAACATACGATAATAAAAGGATGATTATTCAGACACACCTTGACGAACTTCTTGAGTTTCCGGCCATCACAAAAGAGAAAAAACCAGATTCGATTCGACAGTTTATATGGCATATACAAATGCATATGTCATCGCTCAAGACCCTTGCACAGCCCGTAGACCCTTGCCGCGCCCTGTTAGATCCAGGGTCACAATTGAACCTCATAAGCGAGAACTTGGTTCGAAAATTGAACTTGCCGTGCACAAATGAGTATCGACCTATCTTTGGCATCAATCAAGGAACGACGAATTCAAAGAAATCGACACAAATTGAGATAAAGTCGGTACACAGCGATTTCACCATAGGAAGGGAATGTCTGGTACTACCAGCTATTACAGAGCAACTGCCATAACAGAAAATTTACGTGACTAAAATTTACGTTCCCAAATATGCCAAACTGGCAGACCCAGCATATCGTACACCGGGACTAATCGAGATCCTAATTGGAGCAGGTATGTATTGGAAACTTCTTATCGGTTCGCCGAAAAATAGGATCGAGGGACAACCGGCGTTGCAGAATTCGCAACTCGGTCTAATCATTGGAGGGGAAATATGCAATGACGGTTGGAATGCAACGACTTCTTGTCACTTAGTCACGAACACTGATTTACATCGTCAAATGGAGAGGTTCTGGACACAATAAAAGGTTCCAGAGACTCAGTTGCACTCAGAAGAAGAGAAGAAATGCGAAAAATACTTTCGTCAGACTGTAAGTCGCGAATAAAATGGCCGATCCATTGTTCGTCTGCCTCTACGGCCAGATATTACATTAGGAGACTCTAAACAGAGAGGACTCGAAAGATTCTCATCTGTAGAAAGAAGACTGGACAACAATATTCAATTGAAGAACGAGTATTTTCAGTCCATGCAAGACTATTTGAATCTGGGTCATATGTCCCCCTTTCTGAACTCCGAGAAGTTGCATTCTTCAGAGATTTACTTCATCCCACATCAACCTGTTATTCGCCCGGATAGAGTGACAACAAAAGTGGGCGTAGTTTTTGACGCTTCAGCAAAAACGACGCGAGGTACGTCTTTAAATGATAGACTTATGCCAGGACCAAATCTTCAACAAGATTTGCTGAAGATTGCAATCAGATTCAGAATGCATCAATTCGTCCTAACGGCGGATATAAAAATGATGTTTCGACAAATTCTCGTCGATGCTCGAGATCGCAAGTTGCAACTCATCCTCTGGAGGACTTATCGGAATCAGCCAATTCCTGAGTTTCAGTTGACACAGTCACATACGGCACCAACTATGCTTCCTTTGAGGCAATGTAATGCTTAAGAGAATTAGCCGAGATTTACCAAACGAATTCCCTCGCGCAGCGGAGGTGATAAATGAAGACTCGTACATGGACGACTTCCTCACGAGAGGTCCAACCTTAAAATACGTCATCGAACTACAAAAGGAATTGTCAGAATTGCTAAGGCGTGGATAATTTCCGCTAAGGAAATGACAAGGAGGAAGCTCTAAAAACTTTGGGTTTATTGTGGAATACGACTCCCGACGAGTTGCAGTACCAAGTAGCTGTGTTTAAATGGCGATCAAATATGAAGAGGGATGTGCTGTCCAAAATAGTACAAATCTACGATCCTCTCGGATTAGTCGGCCTGTTAAGGTAAACGTACCAATGGCGGGACGTTTAAGGCGGTGTCTGTTTTGTATGCCAATTTCCGCATGCATATATTAATTATTTTGCAAATGGTAGTAATGAATTGCAAGATTAGAGTTTCTAGTTTCCAAAAACTATACAATAAAAATATTTCTGATTGTTTGATAAATAGTTATTGATTAAAACGCTGAAAAGTGCAGATGTACCAGTGCCGGGACGGGTATTTTTGTGCATGTCCCGCTGCCGGGACACCAAATGTGCGTATCGGTGGACATCTACAAATTTTAATGCATCTGCTTGAAAAGAAATGCCAAAAAATGTGCGGTACACATATATACACCTATGATGCAATAAATAAAACATATATGTTTATGAAATACATATATATATTTTAGTAAATTATCAATGAAGTTTTTGCTACCGCATAACCCAACATCCGCGTCAAAATGTCAATCGTGCGATTGTGTCCCGGCTCTGGGTCGCAGCGAGATTGCTTACTACTTGCCCCAGTCGCGGACCATACGTTGGGCAGTGGTGCCAACGTATATTCGGTCAGCTCCAATAACGGGACACAAAAATTACGAGTTTTAAGATATTGTACGTAACATTTGACAGTGTAATCTTAAACTTTAAGAATTTCTGAATTTGAAATACCTATGGAAAGTCTCGAACGAACTATAATCTCCGGGGTATCATATTAATGATTATTCGGCTCTCCTTAGCTAATTGGTTTAGGGATTTGCTGAAAAAGCTCGAACACCATAGATCCGCAATATCCTTATTATTTACATTTTCAATTTACGATGAAAAACATGAAATTTTTTCACGTATATTAATTATATATAACAGATACAATTGGAAGAGTTATTTTTAAATATTTTATCCATTAAACTCTTAGTATCTACAAATATCCCTTTAGTGTCCCTCAATTGGGACCTGTCCCACCATTGGTACGTTTACCTTACTTATCATCGGCAAGCTGATAATGCAGCAACTATGGAGACAGGAGATAAAATGGGATCAAGAACTCACTGCGGATCTCGCAGCAGCATGGGACAGTTTTTATACGTCACTACCACGCATTAACGAGCTAAAATTATTAAGAGACATAAACCCAGACAATCGCAACGACACATTTGACCTGTATGGATTCGGTGACGCCTCGGAACGTGCGTTTGAGGCAGCTTTCTACGCAGATAGTACCGACCACCAGCGTAAAGTTCAGTCGCATTTAATATGCGCTAAGACCAAAGTTGCACCGCGTAAGGTAATTTCGATACCACGGTTGGAATTGGAAGCAGCGCTTCTTGTCTCACAATTATACGACACTATCAAAGCAGCCTGCGGGCGTATAATTGGCCAAGTGTGATTATGGAGCGATAGCACAATCACCCTTGGATGTATTCGTACGCAGCCTTGCATCCTGAAGACATTCGTCGTAAACAGGGTAGCGAAAATCCAAAACCTTACTGACAACGCTATATGGGAGCACGTACCATCGGAAGAAAATCCGGCGGACCTTTTATCACGAGGCGTGTCTATCGACAATATAAAAGAAAATGATCTTTGGTGGCACGGGCCTCAATGGTTGAAAAACAAAGATCCACGGCCAGCATCGAGGTGCGAGCCTGCTATAATGACCAGGCGGAAAGTTTGGGGAAGTATAGATATTGGCATTGCGGATGGACTGACGAAGTATCGAAGAGAGAAAATATATGGTGATCACCGGAAATGGAACCCGGATTATTCAGGTACTAAGTAAGAGCGCTAACCACTGCGCTAATGTCACCTATATATTTCTATCATTCGAATCGTCTTATATGCAATCTAGAGCCTTCACACACCCCCTTTCACAGTATTCAACGTCCTCGTCGACAGTGCAGAGTCAAGTTTCCTATTACGCGATTGCAGTGGAGTTAACGTAGATGCTACGCGAAGCCTGTATCCAACATCGGACCTCTTCCCTCGGCCGTGTTGAATCCCGCGGTATAATGTAGTGGAATTAGTGGGGACATAGTCAAGTGAGACGTTATTACTTTTAGTCTGAGTATTTATTCACAAGACTAGTTCCAGCGACGGCGGGTAAACGACTGACTGTCGTTAGAGGTGCTTATCCATTCGAATGCCCGTATCAGGCGTACAAACTTTAAATTAAGGTAACTCGCGACCTTGTAACGCAGTCTTACCAATGTAACATCATTACAATTCCTCCCTGACAAGTTAGGATTACAATATTTAAACCGAGATCGATGTCACAATAAACAAAGTCGTAAGACTTTTTTTCACACCACGCATGTTTACAAATCCAATCGCTTAACGGGCTTAATAACCCTTGGCGTTCTTTGATTAACATTCAAATTTTCGTCTCGTATATAACTTTTATTTCTTGTTTTTGAAACTTTTGAATCTTCCACATGGTCAACACTATCATCAGGTGGACAAACTTTTACCGTAGTATCGTTCACTTCGCATACACTTTTATCAGACGCATTACATATAGAACGCTGCACTTCCGGACTATTGTTAACAACAATTTCACTAACCGGACTTTGATGCTCATCGATGAAACGATCGCTTGTATTCTCAAGAACTCTTTCTTGCAACACTCTGTTATAATTATCACATTCTTCACCCGCATTTTTTGAGACAGCACTCAAATCAGCTACTTCGCGATTATAAAATTGACCACTCTTAATCAATTGATCAGTATGTCTTTTCCATACAGCACTCTCATTATTGCTCTCTGACTTACACAAGTAATTCCTTTCACCCAGTTTTTTAACAATAATAGCTCTTTGCCACGTAGGTTTAACAGGATTCTTGTAACAACGAGCGTAAACAATTTCGCCCTCGTCAAAACTAATATTGCGATTTCCATGAAAATGCTTAATTTGTCTTTCCCTCGCTTTTTCCGTTTCAGATTTGTTAAGAAAACTTAGCCTAGTATTGACATTATATCCTAACAGTCTTTTCGCAGGGCTCTCCCCCGTTGTACAGTGCGGAACATTCCGATAAGTCATTAAATATCTGCTAATAAGCGTCGTCATTTTAACGGAATCCTCCCGTTTGTCATTAAACATTTTATTAATACTAGTTTTAAACGCACCGACGGCGTTTTCGGCTTGGCCATTGGAGGCAGGATGATACGGAGCTGAAGTTCTGTGGATAATACCATTTCGCTTACAAAAATTCGCAAATTCTTCAGACGTAAACTGCCGACCGTTGTCCGAAAAAATCATTTTCGGGAGACCGAATCTTGCAAAACACTCAGGTAATTTATCTATTGTGTTAAACGAATCGACTTTAGCCATTTCAAAAATTTCAGGCCACTTTGAGTAGGCATCAATTATCAAAAAGTAAACCTTTCCGTGAAAAGGACCTAAAAAATCAATATGGATTCTTTCAAACGGAGATTCGGCCTCACGAAATTTAATTAAAGTCGCTTTCGCTGGCGGTTTAGCCATTGACCTACAAACGGTACAATCTTTAACATGATTTTCGATGTTCTTATCCAAATTCGGCCACCATACATACTGTCGAGCTAACATCTTCATTTTTGCCATACCAACGTGCGAGCTGTGTAGTTCTTGTAAGAGGATAGACTGTACATTTTTTGGAATAATCGCTCTGTATCCCCACATCACGATACCGTTTTCGATACTAATTTCACTCGCTCTACACGCATACGGTTTAAGCTCATCCATAAACTCCTTTGGCCAACCGATTTTCGAATATAAATACACTTTACTTAAAACACTATCTCTACTAGTTTCTTTGCGGATCTGATCAGCGGATACTGGAATTCGATCTTCTACTAAGAAATGAAAATAGTCATGATCCACATTTTCAGTCATTATTTTCTGCAGAGGAAGTCGCGACAATCCGTCGGCTCCACCATTATCTTTACCCTTCACATAAACAAACTTATATTTCAAACCGCTCAGAAATAGTGCCCAACGCTGTAGTCGTCCCGCCGCCAACTGTGGCAGACCCTGGTTTTCACCGAACAAGGCTTGCAAAGGCTTGTGATCTGAGCATAATATAAATTCGTTTCCGACCAGATATTGAAAAAACTTATTAACTGCCCAAAAAATTGCTAAGGCTTCGCGATGAATAACAGAATAGTTTTTTTCGGAGTTTCTGAGAACTCTAGAAGCAAATGCGACTGGCTTTTCTGAACCATCTGGAAATACGTGTGATAATACTGCTCCAATCCCTACATTTGAAGCGTCGCAAGCTAATTTAATCGATAAATTCGGATCAAAATGAGTCAAGAAAAGTTCATCTGTCATCTCTTTTTTAATTGACTGAAACGCTTTTTCACATTCTCTAGACCAAACATACTCTTTGAGTTTTAAAAGCTCATACAGCGGTGACAAAATGTCTGAGAAGTCGCGTACGAATTTAGAATAGTAATTTACCATACCGACAAAAGCTTGTACTTCTTGAATACTGGTCGGATTCGGAGCGTTCACTATAGCTTCAACTTTCTTAGGATCCTTTTTCAGTCCATCTTTTGATATAATATGCCCTAAATAACGAACTTCAGATTGAAAAAACGAACATTTCTCTGTTTTTAATTTCAGACCAGCCTTTGATAGTCTTTGAAAAACGTCTTTCATATTACGCAGATGCTCTTCACGGTTTCTACCGGTGACAATAATATCATCTAAAAATGCGGCAACGCCTTTTGTCCCTAGCAAAACTTTCTCGATAGTTTTTTGAAAAATGGCGCAAGCTGACTTAACACCAAAAGGGAACCTGTTTACAATGTAAATGCCTCGATGGGTTCTCCACGCTAAAATTCTCTTAGACTCTTCAGTTAATTCAAGTTGGTTATACGCTGCCGATAGATCTAATTTAGTAAACCTTTCCCCTTCGCTCAAAGCAGCAAAGATTTCTTCTATTCTAGGAAAAGGGTATTTAATATCTTCCACGTAACGATTTACGGTAATCTTATAATCGGCGCAAACGCGAATCTTTCCATCTGGCTTTAATATAGGAACAAGCGGAGTCCCCCACGCATTTGCACTTTGCAAAGTAATTATACCCTCCTCGACCATCTTGTCGAGTTCTTTATCAAGTTGTTTTTTAAGAGCCATAGGTACCGGTCTTGGTTTGCAAAATTTAGGCGCTACTTCTTCTTGTAATCTAACATCAATTTTCTCGTACTTGAACTTTCCCAGTTTGCCGTCAAAAAGCTCAGCATACTGCTCAATAATTTTTTTAATCTCTAAGTCACTTTCAACAGCATTCAATGAAGCGATATAAAAACCGAAAAGTCTCATAAGGTCTTTGCCCAACAACGGCCTACAACCGTCTTTCATTACAACCAAATTCCCTCGCTTCTTAACTCCATTGTATTCAATTTCTACATCGATCTGACCTAAAGGAACAAGAACGGTTCCGTCATACAATCTCAGTTTAACTGAAGTTTTTTCGATGCAGCAGTGAGACAAAAACTTTTTATACATCTTTACAGGGATTACAGACCTGCCTGCACCAGTGTCAATTTCAAAAGTTATGTTTTCCCCTTCTACAATCAAGTCTACAAATTCCAAATCATTTTCATCACCACAATCTAAATTCAACATGTCTAATAATTCTAACGGTTCGTCATCATCTGACCCTACGTTAAGCCAATTGTGATTTGATTGTCTACAAATTTTCGCCAAATGACCTACTTTTTTACAATTTTTGCAGCGGTACTCCTTATACTTGCAATTTTTGAAGTCATGTTGAACGCCACCACAGTGATTGCATGTCGACTCAGACCTGGCCTCCTTGGCCTTGGACGATGAAGTCTTCTCTCCTGGGTGCTGTTTAGATGTGTTCTCCGTTGATTTTTTTGTAAAAGAAGTCCCTCTTCTTTGTCTCCCCTTGAGATATTTTGACTGAATATTATGAAGCTCAGAAGTGCTGGATCTCGATGAAATAGCAAGCGAAGCCTCCTTGGATCTCGCTACCTCGAGAATTGCTTGTAATGTGGCGGTTGAACTCTGTTCGAACACCTTGTCCAATACAGGGCCACTCTTCAAACCACTGACGAAACCATCCTTGAGTTTATCGTCGAGCTGCGCTCCAAATTTGCAATTAACAGCTTTACTTTTTAATCGAGCAAACCAGTCATTAACAGATTCTGATTCATTCTGTGTCAGATTATAGAATTCTCGACGCTCTTTAAAAACAGTGACTCTTGGAGCGAATTGTCGTTTCAAAATTTCGCAAAGTTCAGCATAAGTCTTCGTAGACGGCAGATCAGGATCACAAAGGTCTTTCAAAATTTTATAAGCATCTTGACCAACGAGTGTTATAAGTACGGCAACCCAACGGCTCATAGGCACGTTATTAGCGATGAAATACTGGTTAAGCCGTTCCTCGTATATGTCCCAGTCTTCTTCACCCACACGAAATTCAGACAATGCTCCAATGGTAGAAAAAAAACTAACGTTCGATACCTGAGCTGTTGTTGATGTTGATGTTTCGCGCGGTGTGAACGACCTTGACGCCTCTAACTGCTGCCGCTCGGCTTCGATGTCTTTCGCCCGATTTTCCAACTGCCTTTTCTGCTCCTGTATTTCTCTTTGCTGAGTAGAAACTTTTTCTTGCTGTTCCACCAGTTTCGATTTAAAATGTTCTAATTCCATGCGTCGCTGCTCCAAGATTTTCTGCTGCTCGATCCATTGTTCCTCCTTGGAAGACATCCTGAGTCACGGGATGTAGATCTTCAAAATACTTCGGCTACTTTTATTCCGAAATATATTACTTCTTCTTTATAAAAACAAATTATCGCCCCTTGCGATTTAAAGTATATTATTTTTATCCTCGTCGCCAATATAATGTAGTGGAATTAGTGGGGACATAGTCAAGTGAGACGTTATTACTTTTAGTCTGAGTATTTATTCACAAGACTAGTTCCAGCGACGGCGGGTAAACGACTGACTGTCGTTAGAGGTGCTTATCCATTCGAATGCCCGTATCAGGCGTACAAACTTTAAATTAAGGTAACTCGCGACCTTGTAACGCAGTCTTACCAATGTAACATCATTACACGCGGTATAGCTCTTCAGTACCAGGCCTGTATTGGCGGGAATCTGTTTATGTGCTCCATCGGTACAATGCGGAATTGAGGACGTTTTTGGGCCCGTAACTTGTGACACCATATAATGACCAGGCGGAGAGTTTGAGGAAGTGCAGATATTGGCATTGCGGATGGACTGACGAAGTATCGAAGAGAGAAAATATATGGTGATCACCGGGAATCGAACTCGGATTATTCAGGTACTAAGTAAGAGCGCTAACCACTGCGCTGATGTCACCCATATATTTCTCTCATTCGATTCGTCTTCTTATATGCAATCTAGTGCCGTCACACTGCCCAAGATTTACCTGAACTTAAAGCTGCGAAAGTAACCTTAACTGTAGCTTCTACTTCGGATATCTTGACGAGTTATTCTACTTACAGTAAGCTGTGCAGAATAATAGCTTACTGTCACCGATACCAATTGAATCGAAAAAATGTGAAGAAAACGGGTCCTATCGACCCGGAAGAACTTAAAAAGGCTGAGAAGACCACCGCTAGGCTCGTACAGCGCGAGTCGTTCGCAGAAGAGATACGATGTCTAAACGAAGGAAAAGTTCTCCCGCGCAAAAGTCAACTCATCGCCTTAAACCCGTTCTTGGATGACGAAGGTTTAATCCCCGTAGGAGACCGACTTCGATATGCTGAAAGCGCCCAATCGCAGAAGCATCCTATCCTTTTACCGGCTAAACACCACGTAATGACCTTGATAATAAGGACATAACGCGACATCAGCAACTCCTACACTGTCCACCCGAGCAATTACTCTATGACGTAAGAATCCATTTTTGGCCCATTAGCGGTCGAAGAGAAGCCTGGAAAATCATCAAGCGATGTATCGCCTGTTTTCGCTTCAAGCCCACGACTCCTAACGTGATCATGCCAGCTGAGCGAATCAGAGGTTTTTCTCGCCCCTTTACCATTACGGGGGTAGACTATGCCGGTCCTCTCCAGGTTCGCGAAAGCAGACATCGAGGACGAATACATGTGAGTAAAGGATACGTGGTTGTTTTCACCTGTTTCAGTGCAAACGCAGTACACCTCGAAATAGTGACTGATCTAACTACCGAAGCATTCCTGGCGTCTTTGAATCGCTTCACAGCGCGAAGAGTGATTTGCGCAAAAATGTTCTCGGATAACGGAACTAATTTTGTAGGAGCCGCTCGGCAACTCAACGAAATATATGAGTTCCTGACGAAACAAAAAACCGAAATTGTATGGAAATTCATACTTCCCCGCTCCCCCGCACTTCGGAGGCTTATGGGAAGCTGCGGTTAAGATAACGAAACATCTTCACACTGTTATTCAAGGGCAAGTCCTGACGTATGAAGAGTACAATACCCTACTTACGATGATAGAAGCCGTCCTTAATTCAAGGCCTCTTACACCCCTATCTAGTGATCCCGATGACCTCACTGTCCTCACACTATCCCACTTCCTGATCGGCGACTCACTACTACAGCCTGTACAATGTGATTTTAGGGTAGCTTTTCTGGAAGTGATGTCAGTCCGAGTATCTTCTCGAAGATACAAAAAGTTCTGCCTTTTTCCCATGGAAAACATATCGAACGACTGAAGACTCGATTATCTATTGTTTATTTTTTTAAATTCTCTTTATGTTCTTCTGTAAATATCTTTATTTAAGCAAATTATATTTATGTTACGTTTATTAATTACTTTGCTCGCGGCATAACGATCTGAACTATCTTTGTATGTTTTTTAAAAATCCTTTGTTAAGCCTCTTTGAGCAAAAACGAAAAAGGGGGCTGTATTACTGTTTTTGAAAGATATCATTTCAAGGGGGTCGGGATGATCGGGAGAATACCTCCGATCGGCAAAAATGCGCGACTGTTGGAGAGCAGCGACGTTCTGTGTCGGTGCAGAGTAGTTAGTAGGCAAGATGGCGAGCGAGTTACGAGACGCGCTTTTTCTCGCTGCGTTTTTAAGCAATAAAAGCAATTTATAAGGTGGCTGCATGTAATTTTCACCCTTCGCAAACAGAGTACTTATAGTGTTTACTCGTTAATATGGAATACCAGGATCATAAAGTATGCCTTCCGCTTGTTCAAAAAAGTATTTGAGGTCCATTTGTTCATTGTACCTGCTATCCGAGCCTCTTTTGTGAAATTAGCTACGATATGGCCTACGTTTCGGCTAATTTTGGGAATATTGGTTTGGAATTTGGCACATGTTTTTAAGACATTCAAAAATAAAATATGGTTTTAATTCTCTTTTTATTCTTTAAAAAAACGTAGAAGGCCCTTAAAGAGTACGTTAAAAAGTCGTCTTTTTTAACAGTTACAACAATACGCTTTGGAGTTATCGAGATACCAATAAATCAAATTTAAGAAAAGCAATAAGAAGCTTCATATCATAAACTCTTATAGGCTCTTAAAATTTGGTATTTTTTCTCAGGGAGTAAAATAATAAAACAATACTGCAAAATTACAATATTTTTGGGGAGTTAAAAAAATCATATCTATCATCATTGAATTATATTATCGGGTGACTGAATTGGCGTGGAATGTCTCATATCTATCATCACTGAATTATATTTCATTTACGGACTAAATTTGGGCTCCAATTATTTCTCGCCGTATGCATTAACTTTTGCAAACATGACTTTTGCGAACCATCAACTAGTATGTTTCGCAAAAGTTAATGCATACGACGAGAAATAATTGGTTGCCTGAACCATTCGTATGACGAAATACGCTCCAAGCGACTAAGTTGGCTAGGTCAACCAATTTTTTGATTGGTCCAACAAACTAGATTGTTGTGACATCCAATTCCTTAGTGGCCAACCAAGTAATTTGCTAACCCATCCATCTGGTTTATCGCCCCATCTAACATATTTGTTTCTGTATCCAAATACTAGTTTATTGTCTCAATCAATTTTGTCGTTTGGAGCCTATTCAATCAATTACTTGTTTCCAAATGCAATAACGTCAATTTTTCGAAAAATTCAAAACACCTAAAACCCGAACCGTTTTTTTATCTCAGCCAAATTCAATATCAAACCGCATTAACTGTATCTGCATTTATGAAGAACTCTTTAACAAAATATCCTAAATTTTTTTAAAGTTGGAGCGACCAAGGCATTTTTTTAAATTCAAAAAGCTATAGAATCTAAATTTCTGCATACATTTTGTAAAAAATCGAAAGAAGTATAAAAAGGCTGCTGCTTTACGTGAGTGCCAAATTCCAGCTCGACCGATGGCTCACGAGTCATAAGTGATTGAATTTTCGAAACCGAGACCACACACACAAACATACATACCTACAGATTTTTTTTTTAGATCAGTTTTCTAGAAGTTTTGGACAATTCTGAGTACCCTGACATGGAAATATCAAAACAAAAAAAAATGTCATGGAAACAAAGCTTCCTCTACACTGAGAGAAATCGTGGTAGTAGCAGGCAATCATTAAGCCATAACTGTAGATTTTTGGTCCATGCAATAATTTGAATGGTTATTTTGACTGATTTACTAGTTAAATTAACTCTGTTATACTTACTGTAACTAATTCTATAGTTGGCATAACATAAAGTCGTAGTTACTTTAGCATTGAACATATAGTAAAATGCAACCTTACCAATCTTCTTATAATCAGTGCAACTATATTATTGTTGTTGCAATAACCATTTCAAAGTTGTTGAATAATTTCTCAAAGAATACTTGTTATGATGTTTTCTATGAATAATACCTTACATCTGTCGCTAAATTTTCAAAACAATATACATTTTGTTACGATAACTATTATTAACTATTGCATTAACTATATATAATTAGAACAGATAACTTTTTTCATACGGCTGAGGTTGTATTGCACTATAAATTTATAGTTACCAGTAATTTTTTTCTCTCAGTTCATGAGGAAGCAGATTAAGAGCATTGATAATCTTCCTGTAGTTAATAAAAATATTATTTTTCTACTTTCAGAATTGGCGTTGCAGAGTAAAGTAAAAAAATCTGACAATAATGTCGACGACGATGAGGGAGAGCTCGCACGTGAGCAGAAAGTACGTGACTCACGGAGGTGGTGCTATATCCGGACAGGGCCATTCGGGAAACGCGAGCGGCAACAGCCTCGAGAACAACTTGGGTAAAGTTTCGGGGGAAATCGATCGGGCTAAAAGTGTATCATATATCACGTATTGTATACACGTTCATTTACAAATTCAATGTAATGACGTGCCGGTATCTTGTTTTAGACGCTCTTCTGGAAGATCTGCAGACAAGTGTGTCGAGGAGCGTCACACCGAGTCGCGGGGGTCGTGCTCGATCACCTCAGGTCGAATATCGCTCTGCAGCGAACACGTCCAAGACTGTTTCGGAAATCAGGTGGGAAATTTAATCAGCAGTTAAATCAGAAAATTCGCATTTGTCGACTATGTAATAGTACTAACAATAATAATAATGAAATTATCAACAATTCTTCAATAATAATCATTCGAATACGATTTCACATCTTTTCATATACCTAATTTGTTTATTAATTAAACTCCTTTTTTCAGTTGGGAATATCTCATTTTTGTAAAAACTTTTTTTGTAAAAAATATATACAACAAATAATTTAGGCGTTCTTAAATTAATTATATAGAACGAGATATGTCCTCTTATCATGGCACATCAAAAGTCGAAATATTGAAAACTGAAAGCAGTTTAAAAATATCCTCATTGGCTTCCTGTTTCGATTATTCCCTCTTCCATCGTATGGAATAGCATTCAGTAGCGAAATAACTGGCAAATGAAGAAGCTGTGATAAGTTTGTAAATTAATATTGAACATGGGATGAAGTTTCGCAGTTAATAATTAACAGAGGAAAAATTAAATATAATGTAAATTATGTAAATAAATATTTAACGGGAACAGTAAATATAATGATGACCCTGAAGATATTGAAACAATTTAATTTTTGGCATGCCATAACTCTCTTAATATACATCGTACGAAGATTCGACGGGGTGCATTTTTTACTTTCTCATCACATACAAACCCATATAGCGTTTTCACATACATTGCATATACATCGTATAAATATTTGCCGATATAGAATGTCCTATGTATATACGTATGCACGTCGTATCACATCACATGTATATGAAATGTATCTGTAAAGGAGACACCTATCCATGTACATCGAACATACACTGGGTATCCATGCGGATATACATATTATGTGCACTGTATGTACTCATATGTCCTGTCTAAAAATAACGGAAAAATTAATTACAAAATAATTATCTGCATTCATTGAATTCGGAGTACGGATATTCGGAATTATTGCATTGATCGGTACATATTTATTGCTGAAAAAACACATGTAAAATTATTTGCTGTTAGTGGGAATCGAACCTGGACCCTCTGGGTGACTGCCGGGTGCCTTAGCCCACCCGACCATTGACATCTTAGAAGATTTTTTTTTATTGTCTATTTGAAGTATACTAAAAATAAAAACGCGTCGAGACTACATTCATGTAGAGGGTTGCGACCGAAATATATAACCTATTAATACAGTGGGTCACCTATCAATGTACTGACCCTTAAGGGACATTGATAAATTCAGCCGTTAGGCGGTCACCCATCCAAACACTGAACTTGGAGAACTTGGAACAACTCGGATGCGGAGCGATCACGAATGCAAGTACTGATCCTTGCGGGAGTCCAAAAATTTCAACCGTGGCGCAGTCACTCATCCAAGTACTGACCTACGAGGAACTTGGAAAAATTTCTTGTCATTTTTTTGGACTTTTTTTTCAAATAAAAAACAATTCTTCAGTAGTTGCGAAGTACTAAATTCTTTTTTAATCTTTGTGAGGCACAATGATTTAAAAAAAGCAGATAATTATTTTGTAACTAATTTTTCCGTTTTTTTAGACGGGACATAAGTGGCACATACGGAGCACATAATATGTATATCCTCATGGATATCTAGTGTATGTTCGATGTACATGAATAAGTGTCTCCTTTACAGATACATTTCATATACATAGGAGATTATATATCCGCAAATGTTTATACGATGTATATGCAATGTATGTGAAAATACTATATGGGTACATTCTTAGGTAATTAATTCGTGGACGTTTGATTTTCTTCCTATGTTCATGGATTGCATATACATGAAATGTCTTACGAATGTGTCCATACCTGCGCTCAAAATCGTATTATTCAAGTATGTACATAGAATGTGTTCTTGATATTCATGCGTCTATATATCTGCATGTAGGTAGAATAAATATCCATAGAATATACAAGATATACTTTTCATATTAAGGACCTACAATGGATATGCGTCGAATATCTGATGCTATATGGGAAGTATGTAAGAGAGAAGGTATTGCAATACAAAAAACGACTCTCAGATGTTTATGGAAATACATGTTTTGAGTGTCTAACATTCTAAAAAAGACCCTCACTGATTTTTGTCTGTCTGTTACTCTGTCTATCTGTATTGTACGAAAACATAAGTAACAAGCTGCGGACTACAGTGAAATTTGATGTGTGTCTTCTCCATTTAAAATGTAGTTTTGGTATTGAAATCCAATCCAAGTTATTGCTTCTGACACTTTACCTGAAATATGAAAAAATAAATAAAATAAGATTTTTAATTAATTTTTGGACCGCAAGCTAATATAAAAGTTATTATGCTTTGGCCTGACACATACAGATAGAACTACGAGCAAATGGGCAGTGAAGAAAAATATGTGTTTCAGTACAGCAAAGAGTTTGTTATTATCTTTTCTATTATTCACATAAAATTTGTAAAATCATCAATTCTGAAAAATTTCTATTAAGTGAACGCACGCACGCCCACATACGGACTCTTTTCTAGACCACTGTTCTCGACGTTTTAGGTGATTCTGAGTATGCTGACATGAAAATCTCGAAAACAAAATTTCAGGTAAACAAAGCGTCCTCTATGAGGAAGCAAAATTGATAAAACTAAAACGATTGATCGAATTTAATAAATTCTTTATTTCAACTAGGCTAATCACACGCGGCGGCGCGCGTGCCTGAAAAGCTTTTGCGCTGCTGCGCTCTTAAAAATTTTTTAAACAACTTGTTTACCGCGGACTTTCTTAGCAACCAACCACAGGACGAATAAGACGATGACAATGCTTTCCGTTACTCGTGAAATTTTTAGAAGAGGACTCTGCATCACTCATTTCTTATCAATAATTTTACAAACTAACTTCACATACTAAATTCGCAACCTAACTTCACAATACTAACGTGACGTCAGTAACAATCGGGATGAAAATGTCACGTAACGTAACACGCCAGTAGCAATTTTTTTTTAAATGTTTTTTATCGGGGTTTTTTCGACGTTACCAGCAAAAGAATAATTTTAAAAATTTGGCACGCTCCAGCTCCCTTAATCTTTATCACGGGGCGATGTTTTTAAGATTTATACTTTCTCATATTTTGTAACTTTATTTTCATGAATTTTTTTCGAAATTTTCATGTTCTCATACTCAGAATCACCTAAAACTTCGAGAAAAGTGGTCTAGAAAAAATGTGCACGTATCCATGTGCGTGTGCGTGTATGTGTATGTGTGCATGTTCCAAGTACAGAAAATTCAATCGTCCATAACTCAGTATCGTCCATAACTAGTTAGATAAATAGGTAGGTCCCGTAGGTTTTGGGTTCAAATCCCGCCTCCATCACTTCTCGAATAGTGTTAGGAAAAACCGTCTCCGAAGACGATTCGCTTTTTTTTTGTTTGCTATATTAATAGAATGTTATTGTTCATATTACTACATAATGCCCTGGAATTAATAATTAATTGTAATATTATTTATAACGAAAGTAAATACAGCCTATGGAAGTTATTAGGCATTTTCAGCGCAGCCTCATAATAGCCTGGTCGGGCAGCCTGATCAGGGCTATATGTGGCACAGCGTTACAGTTCGATTTAGGGCGATATCAGGTTGCCATAAAAGCGCCCTACCAGGGCCGTCAGGCGGCCTGATAACGCCCTGATTAGGGCCCGAAGATAATTTCTACCCGGGTGGAAATTAAATTTGTGTGTATAGTCTCAACAGAGAATAGAATAGGAATGAAAAAGTCAAATCACAAAATAAAGGTAACAATTAAGGCCGTTAGAGAGGGTCATGTCATGAAAAAGACTGATGGAATTCCATATCTTACATGAAAAATATCGAATTAATAAAACTTTATAGCGATTGTTTTTATTGCTCATCAGTGTAATTATGAAATTGTATAATATTGTAATATCCTTCCGACGATTGCGTTTTCCATAAACCCAGGCAACGCATATGAGTTTTGATTATATCCAGACAGAGAAACGTGCCGTGGAAGCGGCTTACCGTGTCATGGTGACAGCATAAATGCGCCACGCGACGGTATGTTATTCTGGAATTAACGGGGCGATGGGTGTCCAAATTTGGTTACAATATGACGGCATAGCATACCGTGCACGCTTAGTGGTATTCCACTGTCGCCATGCTCTAAGCTCAGTTCATATCTCCATGGTACCATAATTGGTCCATGTTGTATCACTAAGGGTCCGAGGTGTGAACGTCATTCTGTTTCTACGGTGTTATTTTTGCAGACTATTTGGGATGATAATTACAGCACGGTGGCAGCATATTGGCGGCACGCTGTATAGTGCTAAAAGTCGTTATCGATCTTTTCTGATTGTCAGCTAGGCATCGTAAGCGTTTTATTTTTTGTAGCTGTTACTTCTATTAATTTTCGTTTTAGTTTTTTTTATTGTCTAACATTTCAAATTCCGAGTCAAAAGAACAAGACCGATCAGGGCCTTTATCTTCTTCGATATTAAAGGGTCTGTAAACCGAAGAGGTTTGACATATTCGAAGGGTAGACCCATCATGTGTAGTCGAACTCAGAACAACTTTGCAGTCTTATATACCATGAGGCTTAAAGATAACTAGCGAGAAAAGCTCTGTCCGTTCGCCATCTAATCGCATCATACGAAACGTTAGTGCACAATGCTCCACTAGATAGCAAATATCTAAGACTGCAAAGCTGTGCTGAGTTCGACTACATACGATTACCCTTCGATGGCGTACTAACTAATTACTGTTAGTAATTATTAAATATTTGTAAAGAGTAAAGATGGTTTGCTGCCCTCTTCTTTTAAGTCGGACTTTAACATGTTAACGCTATCTCTTGGCCTTCAAATATGCGCGGCGGTCTGAACGCGTAGGCGCGCGAGACAGACCGTCCAGAGGGCAGCAGCGCACGGCGGCACAAGCGCCGAGACGACGAGTGCGCAGGCGCGCTCAAGTTGAACGGAAGACAGGAGGCGAGGAGAATTTTCGGCAATGTGCGTTGATTAACGAGAGAGAGAGAGAGAGACGGCGCTCAACGGGCCACGTGTGGCTAACGTGAATATACGTGGCCGCCATTACGACCGCATGGCGCGCCGAAAAACTATAACCGCGATAATCGCGACAAACACGAGACAGGACGAGCATTACGAAATTATTCTGAATATTGTTGGCGATGACCATTCTTTTAGTTATATCATATTACAATAAAACATTTCTATTTTTGAGTTATTTCCTAACCGGCGGTACACGTGTCAGATTATTGCAGGCCAGACCCTTACTTGCAAGATCCCGTTGCACCGGCTCTAGTGAGCATCCCTGACTATATCAACCAAGTTAACAAACATGTTTGGATCGTCGATAGCGACGATATGTAATTATGTATAGAAAATGATGAAAATTAAGACATACATTCACATTCACGCATACAACACAAACACATAAAAAATAGTTAACATTCATTGTTGCAGATGTTCAAGGGTTTTTTGGAACTTCCAATCATTAAAACATTTCAATGGCAAGACGCGAAACACCTACGTACCGAGGGTTTATGATCGGAAAACCCGTAGGTAGTGTGGCTAGCAAATGTTTTATTGTAGTTGACCGTTCGGGGTTTTTCCGCGGGACGCGACGCCTTCGCATCGAGACGCATCTTATCTACCTGCAGGGGACGCCAACCCTTAAGGGACAACACCACTGTGAACCCCTGTTTTTTTTCACATTTTTCAAGAATTTTTTAATGTGAGAAAAAAAAGAGATATTCAAAATTTTTTTGGGCTTTGTTCCTTATTTATTAATGTATCAAAAAACATTTTTGTCACATTTTTCACGTCATCTCTGCAGTGGTTCGCGGCACGCAGCAGAACTCTCTTCAATACGAGTGTTTTCGTTAATAATATGATTTTTTTAAGAGAAGTACATAGGGATTTGGAAAAATATTGATTTTTAAAAAATAGGCACGCCTTTGAAATTAAAGAATGATTTTTGAGCAAAATTTCTCGTCGAAAATAGGCTATAACTTTTATAATTATTGAGATATCGAAAAAATCCTATGTACTTCTCTAGATAATCTACTTTTATTGATACAGTAAAATATTGAAGTCGATCGGATAAAAATTGCTCGAGTTCTGCTGCGTGCCGCACTCAAAAAAGTGGTTTTGAGAAAAACGCGTTCAAAGTTTTAGGTTTGTTAATTTATGTTATAAATTCAAAAAAAAAATTATTTACCTTCAATCAGCGATGCCAGCACCATATAGCTGGCCTTCAAGAAGCAAATCGTTGTCTCCTGATTCTTTCCTCGAACTTGTTAAGGCTTTTCTCGCTTCTTTTGCAGCGTCTGTGAGCGAGCGCTCCGCGAGCTGGATCCGCGCTGCGTCGGTCTCAACGCAAAAGTTGTAACAATTTGGGCCGATGGTTATCCCCAACGTCTCCAGTACTTTCATGAAACTTCTCAGGCCATCATTGAACACTAATACCGCGATATCAGTTGCAATATCAATGATTTTTTCGCTTCCGGACTGGCACTTGGGGGCTATTGCCCAAACTGATTTATTGTAACTTTCGTTATTGTTTTGCGTATAGCGGCCCAAACAACGCTGCAGCAAATCGTCCCTGCTCAAATTTTCGAAGATTGGCTGAATTGCCTCCAATATTTCCTGAGGAAGAGGCGGTTTATGGCGATATTTAGAAATATCACCATTTGCGACCGCGCGCTGCCACGAACACCACGACTCGGCTCCTTCCGGGCAATCGTCATGTTGTGGCTCTCTGTCTGTGGACATTTTATGTTTGATAGTTGCCCAAATTGCCTTCCTCATTTTGTCAACATCATCGCTGTTCTTCCGAATTGCCAAGCCGTAATATGTGCTCAACGCGTCAATCAATTTTCCGGTGAGCTTTCCTCTGCCAGACAATCCTTTTTTTTCACGATTTCGCAGAGGCGCGTTCCCATACGTTTTTGGACATGATCAATCACTTTTTTAGTGTACCAGCCGATTAGCGATGTTATACCGAAAAGCGAGCTGAAACCGCGCTTTCGCCACGATCCGTCGCCTGAAACGATAATTCCGTCCGCCACCCCATTTTCCAACGAAATTCTCTGCTCCTCAAGTACAGCCTTTTTTTGCTCATTGCGCTCACCGCTTTAGTGGCAATCGAAATCGATTTTATGATTCGATCGTAAAAAGACTGAAATATGGGGCGCGGTAGGTCCATGAATGCACAAAATTTCATCACGCCATTCAAACCGACGCCAAGAAGACGCATACTGAATACGATCCGACGATTTATTTCGTATGCATTGTCAATCATAGGACACGAATTGATTAACACTTTTTCACAATGGCCGCAATCGACCTTCATCTTGAACCCGAGTCCGCGCAAACTTTTTTCGGTGAATTTTATGTCACGATCACACACTTTACATTTCACTAACGTGGATATAATGTTCAATGCAATGCAAAGTTGTACTATACGATAACTGAAATCGTTAGTAACACCGACCTCTGAATCGTCCGATGATTTTAACTTTTTCGCCGACGTGCTCACATGCTCTGCAGAACTGTTTTCGGAGCTATAACGGTTCGGAGGTTTTCGATTCGAAATTTTCGATCGACTCCTCGTCACATAGCTCCATTTTGTTCCCTTTTTCCCCGTATACACTTTCTTATCCTCCATTTCAACTTGAAAATAATAATTTGGAGCGTTTGATATTCACAAACGAAACAATTCGGAGCGATTAGACACGAATAGCGTCGTTTCTATTCGCAAACTGACACTATGACGCTATCCCTATACCTGCCATGGAATTTTTTCAATTAGTGCCACCAAGTGCTATTTTTCGAAACTATATTTATAACAATAGTTAACCGGCTAACAATAGCCGGTTTTTGTGAAGGGATCCAAAAGAATACCTGAGAAAGGCGGGAGGAATACCTGGCGACCCTAAGGCGCCCAGCTGCGCGGGACCCCGAGCGTCGCGGATCGCTGCACCGCTCCACAAAATATTCTACGAAAATAATTATTTTTTCGACCTGGGTTTAACAGCATTTCAATCTTAAAAGTATTTTAGATTTTTTTAAATGGTTTTCAAAAAATCGATTTATTGAAGCCGTCACAGTGGTGTTGTCCCTTAAAGCCAATCAATATCTGCGACTCAAAACCTGAGAAGGCTTCTCCTTCCATTCTCAAAAGGAGGGAGTAAAAAATTAAGCGTCTCTCGAGTTTACATTTTTTAGTTAGTATTCAGCGAGTTGTTGCCGAGTCAACTTCGAGACAAGACATTCATTTACTTCTCGATACCCCAACACTTGTATTTTATTTTCAATGTGAAGTTTGGAATTATAGTTTATTAAATTTGTTAAACAAAACCTGGATCCTTATAACTTTATTTACGCGAAACCAGTTGTAGTCGATTAATTTCAACTGCAACACGTATTGTTTAGCGATCGTCGCAACAGCGCACGGGAATTTACAACTCCCGTGGATTTTCAAAAGACTATCGCGAATGTACGGTACAATGTTGAATAATAAAAAAGGATGCAAAGTAGAATCTTACACATTGCTTCCTCATTATTTTTTCGCTTTTTTGCAAAGCTACCTGTAAACCGACACTGGTGGTTGTGCGGTCGGTGTACGGCTCCAGCGATCACCCGAGTTAAGCAGCATTATTAGCGGCCATAACTTGGATGGGTGACCGCTTAGTCGTACACCCACTGGCTCATCAA
>OZ019968.1:21414181-21459181 GCA_963970395.1 Ephialtes manifestator
TAGATGGCTGCGGTGAGCACGTAGAAGCACAGAGAGCATTATACTATATGTAGAGATTACGTTACGGGTCGTATGATGCCACGCCGAGCGATTTTTTGATAGATTCATATTCCTCGCTTTTAGTTACCATATGTATATAAATATGTTCGCCTTCAGGTCGTTATTTAAAACGCAAGACTACGGGAAATCTGCGCCTACTCACATAAGGTATTTGCTCAAATCGATACAAAATATGCTGAAGATTGAGTGAAATGGGTATATTTAGTATTGAGTTCGCCTTACCTGGATGCATATATATATATATATAAACTTGAGTGTGTTGCTACCGATCCGCCAACGCGAATGCTACGCGTACAGCTCGCGGGAATGATTACGACTTGCTGAACCACGCGCGCGATCGTTCTCCACATCGGAACTCACCGACTATCCAGGTCTTATAAGGAGAGAGCCGTGCGTGTCGGTCGTACTGGGCGAGTCACACCGCACTATGTTCTCTCTCACTCGAGTCATGCTAATTTGCAACAATTATTGTGAACGAAAGCGTACTGAAATAGTTTTTTTTTTTCAGAAATAAATAAGAAAAAAAGTGCAATTGCTTAGTTAAAAAATGTTCTCTTGGGGAGACTGAGACTAATTGGAACACTTTTGGTTTGCCATTTTTTTAAAAAATATTTGCGTTAATAGTTCCCCAGGTGCGGTTTTAGAGTCGAGTGAGTGTCGGGACGACAACGGTGGCTCTGACGTAGAACGTTGGCGCGACATTGTCGCTCAGGTCGGTGTAACGTCGACATTATGTCGATATATCGGGATAAGTTTCACACAAAAATCACTCGCGCTGTGCGCTCGAGAAGCCAAATTAAACAAGAAATTAATGTTGCCTTCATACGACGATTTGTCTGTCTGATCTTGACTGGACGGTTTTACTATGCGAAACTTCTTCCTCTCGTTGCTCAGCAACGAAACAATCGGGAAATATTCCGATAATGTTGGAGGTATTGGGATATTACTACTGAATATCTCACTTGCTTTAAGTTGACTCGCTGCCCCCAATTGTTTTGAATTAATTTATTGTAATATTTTTCACTTTATTTACAGGTTCAACCAGGACAGACCAAAACCGTGGCGTACAAGCAAGTTTCTTATGGGTACAAAAAGGATTTGGATGGAAATCCAATTGGTGAGAATGTTTCTATTATTGTAAAATAAAACAACCCCCTCCTTTAGAAGACATGCTGCATCGAAAGTCTAAATATATCAAAATACTGAAGCGAGTTTTGTAAGCCTCCTGATTGTTTAGTAGTGATAGCGATGCCGCAGAGCTCACTTCATTCGTATGTCATCGGAGCTATGTAGTCAAACATCGCACCCTCTGTGCCTGTATCTATTAGTAAAATAGTAGTCGTAGACCGCCGTAAAAAGGCAAATATTTTATTTAATAATAATTAAATACCAATAAAAGGAACTTAAAGGATTGCAAGTGACGCGAGTGCGTTGTTGCTAGTGTAATTAAAAGTAGAATTTGAGCGAAGAGGCGCGGTAAAGGTCTTCCGGTACGCGTGGATACGTGGGAGTGCCTTCAGAACTCGTGAGACGAACGAGCCTCCGCGAGAGCTACAAGTCACGAACGTGCGACCGAGGTGAGAGATAGCCGAAGGGACCTGCGATCATGATCAACCTGGTACCTACGCTTCGGCTCGATCCTTTTACGGTGAGCCACGGCCTTGCTCGGTTCGAACAGCTATCAACTCGCGATCAAAAGCCAACGACTACGAAAAATACAAGTTCCGCGTGCATGCATGCACATCGGGTTTCCCGTAAGGATCTTCGCGGTCTTGTCGCCATGCGAAGTTAGACCTTCGTTACGATACTGGCCTTGTCTCTTCCTTCGCAGTGTTTTAAAGAAATAAAGACCACCAGGTGAATTCCACTACTCAATTTAATCATTAATGACATTATAAATTTACCTATACCATCGTATCATTTATATAAAATCATATTTTCCTATAAAATTTTTCTTTTTAAAACGTTTATCTTCTTACGTAAAATATAACATGTACGGTCTGCGGTCGTATATACGCAGCAGATTGGAGAACGGCGCAATC
Source organism: Ephialtes manifestator (assembly GCA_963970395.1). Classification (NCBI taxonomy): domain Eukaryota; kingdom Metazoa; phylum Arthropoda; class Insecta; order Hymenoptera; family Ichneumonidae; genus Ephialtes; species Ephialtes manifestator. Next base: position 21,416,284 of record OZ019968.1, read on the forward strand.
GATTTGTATGTCATTTTTTTGCTAATAGAATCGGGCATGTCTCTCCAATTTCGTGAGAATAAAAGAAATCTCATTCACAGTTCCATATTCAGGATTTGAAAATTTTTAAACGAAATTGCTGAAAAATTTTTTGTCGCTTAATATCATCGGTGGGTCGTAAAACAAATGTATAAAAATGTCATCGCGTATACTATTTGTTTTCATGTTGAATAAACACTCTTAATTAGGTTACAAACCAACCACCCGGGAAAAAAGATTATATATCTCTCTATGTTATAAAAAGATCTCGCCGCCGCCGCCGCCGCCGCCGCCGCCACCGTGTCAAGAATCAAGGGACTTAGAATAATTCCGGCTCAGGGCTTGGCGGAAGGGGGTGGGGCTAAAGGCTTGGGGCTAGCCCCACCCCTTTCCGCCAAGCCCCGAGCCCGAATTATTCCGTCCTTTTCCAAAAACATGGGTCCCCCAAGGCTGCGGGCACCTTTGGGAGGGCACCCTTCGGGGGGGGGGGGGGGGGGGGGGGGGTCACCCTTCGGGGGGGTCACCCTTCGTAGGGGGCACCCTTGGGTGGGGGGCGACTGCGAGCGCGCGCAGCGCGCGAGCCACAATAAAATCCTCGTAATCACATATGGATTTGTACAATGCCGTATAAAACGTCATATATGAATTGTCATATCCAATCATATATGGCCATACATGATGATACGTTATTCCATACTTTGCTACGTTATATATAGTAAAATATAACCATATGTTGCTATCGATCCATGGAAAATGGTTATGTATAATCAGATATGATTAAATACGATCGTATATGACAACACATAATAACGTTAATAGCTAATTATCGAACCATGTGTGATCATATATAGTAAGCTATAAAACTTTTTCGATATTCCCATTTTCAAAAATTTTTGAAGACTGTTTTTATGAAACTTTTCGTTCGATGTCCTTCGATCTTCCTATGTTCAATATAAAATGTTCATACAGGAACACATTAAAAATTCACAACATTGAAGACGTTTCTCAAAAAACAACATTATATATGTATTAAGAAACCTTAGCGAATTCATTTCATGAGACGGAAAAATAATGTTTTCGAAAATTTCACAAACTTAATAAAAACTGATTATTTAATAACGTATGATTATATAGAGTCAAATTTCATATAGGTATGATGATATATGAAGTTTTTATATAGGACTATATATAATCATTTTTTCATGAGAATATTTCCTGCAAAAGGAAGTTCATCAAATGGTTCCTTGAATTTGGAAGCAACAGTGATGGTGATGAAAAATGATCGACTTCTTATTTCATAAAAATCGTTAATAAAAAGTACAAACTTTTCTGAACAATTTTAGGATTTAAGGGGAACTAAAATATAGTTTCCAGGTGAGGCTATATAACCGTCAGAGTTCAGAGTTTTAGGAACTGACGCGGCTGAAAAAAATGTCAATCTGCTGTCAGAAAATCGTTAGTCTATGAACAAGAGGCATAAAGAACAAGTATATATATTTTAAGTGTACCCTTATGTACGAAGTACTTGATTAAGAATGGCAGCGCAAACACTCGAATATTTGTCGAAATACTATCACAAGAAGGGAAGTACACTGTGACAGGGCTCCGAGCTCGTAGTCTGCCATATTAGGATTGATTATGGACTGAAAGAGTCGACCCGATTTCTCTGTTGGCTTCGTCTCCGTGGAAGAAAATGCGGCGAGGCGGTATGTACGATCAACGTTCGAGCGAAAGGTTGAAAGCAAAGAGGGATAAAGTCAGCCGAAGAGAGAAGAAAAATGAAGTGAGAGAAAATTGCCATGGACATTCGGACGAGTCGGTTATGTCGTTAACGGGTCGGGGTCATCGTGCGTGTCAATACAAATCTCGATATTGACAGGTTCGGATAGCGACCAAAACGCCTCTCTTTCATTTTCGTCTTTCTCATCGGGGGTTTTTGAACGACGATGTACCACAACGAGCAGAGTGAATGATAAGCATGCGTAATTGCACCGAAGCGGGAGGCACCGGACGGGCCATTTATTATTAATGCCGAATTCATTCATAAACAGGCATGCGCGAGGAATTTACTAACGCATAAAACAATAATATCTAATGGGTTCGTTGATCCTATAGACTTTTCTCTACTTCCTTCGGCATGTATAATAGATCGTTTTACAATTAGTTTAGAAGATATTATTGAAAGTCTTTATTAATTCCGAACATTCGCTTTGAACATTTAATAGATATAATACACGAAAGTCATGGCAGGAGAGCTATAAAATAACTGATCTTGTTGATAAAAGAAAAGAATCAGATTTCGCTAGACTGTCTATGCTGACACTCATGGCACAGTATTCAATTGTTTTTCTCAACACCCCCTCGCAATTGAATAGTCTTAACACCTATTTTCCTTTTGCATAAGAGGAATGTACTTGATGACAGCGCTTTTGCGAGAATATCAGCTTGCTGCTCTTTGGTGGAGATATACACAAGTTGAATTTGACCAGCAGCCATCTTTTCTCGAATGAAGTGATATTTAATATCCACGTGCTTCATTCTTCTTTGGTCTTGTGGATGTTTTGATATCTCGATACATGCTTGATTATCTTCGTAGATAATCGTCGGCATAGAGAACGTTGTTTTCAGATCTTGAAGAACTTGTTGTATCCACGGAGCTTCACACGTTGCTTGCGTTGCGGCAACATATTCGACCTCCGTAGAAGACAGTGCTACGGTGCTTTGTTTTCTCGTAGCCCACGATACAGTCGATCCGTATACCTTGAACAAGTAACCTGATACGGACTTGCGGTCTACGATGTCACTCGCCCAGTCGACATCGGCGTACCCTATTAATACGGAGTGATTATCTTTAGATTCAAACGAAAGTTTGTCATCAATGGTCCGTTTGATACATCTCAAGATTCTCGTAAGGTATTTCCAATGCTCTTCCATTGCTCCATTCTGGAATCTGCTGAGATAATTTATTGCAATTGCAATCTGGTCCTGACTTCAGCATAAGGAACATTATACTCCCAACGAGTTCTTCGTACGGATTTCGAGTCAACTCTTCATTCTTTATTGTTGGAGGTGAGAGTTTCAGACCTGTTTCCATCGGAGTCGATATTGGTAGACAATTTTCCATGCCGAATTTTCTTAACATATCTAACATGTATTGTTTCTGACACAATGTTGTCATTTTTCTCTCTCCATCTCTCGTGATGGTCAGTCCCAGAAAATGCCGTACCTCTCCCTCATCCGTCATTTCAAAAGACGCGGTAAGTCTTTTCTTCTGAGTATTTATCTCTTCAATGCTGTCGCTGACTATAAGTAAATCATCGTCAAACATTGCAACGTATATTCTTGTCACTGTTGTGAACTTCATATAGAGACAGTAATCAGCACGAGATCTGTCGCATTTAAGACTTATAAGAAAGTCATTGAACTTATCGTTCCAGCATTTAGGCGATTGCTTGAGTCCGTAAATAGGCTTATTTAGTTTGCAAACTCGTCCGCGTGTCGCCAAGCCTTCTGGTGCTTCCATATAAATATCCTCGTTCAGGCCTCCGTTTAAGAAGGCAGTCTTAACATCCATCTGATGAATTTCGAGATTCTCATGATTCGCGATAGCCAAAAGTATACGAATTGTCGTTATTTTTGCTACGGGAGCGTAGGTTTCTTTATAATCGAAGTCTTTACGCTGGGAAAAACCCTTCGCCACGATACGTGCTTTATACCTTTTTATATTTCCCTTCTCGTCTCTCTTGATTTTAAAAATCCACTTACACCCTATAGCTCTCTTGCCGTCAGGTAGTTTTTCCAAAACCCAAGTAGCATTTTTCTTTAGCGATTACAATTCTTTTTCCACTGCCTTTTCCCATTTTTTCTGTCATCACGTTTCTTGATTTGTTCAAGATTCCTTGGAACATCTTCACAGATATCACCTGCGTGAAGTGCAACATACGTGCTCTCGTCCGCAGGATTTAGTCGTACAGGAGCTTTTCTCGTCCTCGTTCCTCTTCTTAGAGTTTCTTCGATAGACTCTTTCTCTGTACAATCATCATTATTTCTGATTTCTTCTACCAAATTATCATTGTTATCCGATAAATCTATCAAATCTCCCATATCATTCTGCTCATTATCTATATAAGCCGGGATTTCTTCTCTGGCTTCTTTTTCTTGACTTATTCGATTTTCTTTATTTTCTGTATTCGTGGTATCATCGAATTCTTCCAGAGATCCGTACCAGTGGCGATAGTGTTTCCATTGTTCGTCGAATAAAACATCTCGACACATCACAATTTTTCTTTTGTTATGATCCTACAGCCGGTATCCATTCGATGTGTAACCTACCATCGTGAGCTTTTGAGATTTTGGATCAAGCTTCCTTCTTAACTCTTTTGGTACGTGTGCGTATGCGGGACATCCAAAAATCCTCATGTTTGAGAGGTTGGGTTTTCAAAACGTCCACATTTCATACGGTGTGACGTGTTCCTTCAAATACGAACAGGGACTACGATTTGTAATTGTGGATGAGTTTTGCGGCAATGCTCGGTCTACGATTTGTAGCATACGTACTTACAAGTATTGCCTCGCCCCACATCTCCTTACTAAGGTTTGCGTCCATGATGATAGCTCGAGCTTTTTCCATGAGAGTTCTATTCATTCTCTCGCTCACTCCATTTTATTCTGGGGTATCCGGATTTGAATTCCCCAGAACTATACCCTGTTTAATGCAGAATATTTTCAGTTCTGCAGTAATGTATTCTCGCCCATTATCGCATCCAAGTCGAGCTATTCAGTGACCAAAGTGAGTGGATGTCATTGCGCTGTATTCCTTGAAACAATCGGTAACTTCATCTTTACCTTTAATCAGATATATTATAGTAAAATGCGTGAAATCATCAATAAACGAGACGAGGTATCGTTTTTTATCCCATGTTGACGGGTTGATCGGCCCACAGACATGTGTATGAACAAGTTCTAGTGGTCGATTCGAGCGTTGGCGAACTTCCCTTTGGAATGGCAGTCGACTCTGTTTTCCAAACGCACAGGCTTCGCAGACACCTTTCGGTACGTGTGCCGGTTTAACGTCTATCCCATCAACCATCTTCTGCGTCGAGAGCTTCAGTACATTCTGACTTCCGAGGTGACACAATCGTTGGTACCACAGAGTGAAGTTTTCTGTCCCGTTTCCAGTAGCCATCATAGCCACGCGGTTCTCGGGATATCTTATCCCTAACTCATAAAGTTTTCCGACCCGTTTTCCATTTCCGACAATGACTCAATTTTTTATAATACTTACAATCCCATTTCCAAATTTGAGAAGCATTCCAGAGTCATCGAGACGTCTAACAGAAATAAGACTGCAGCTTAGGTCGGAGGCATACAATACCTCGTCAATGGTGCAATTTTTCCACTCTTCATTTGCAAAAATCTCCGCACGTATGGACCCTCTATGTGTGGCAATGATCATTTGACCGCTTTTAGCCACTGAAATTTCCACCTTCTTTTCCAGTGGATGCATCGTATGGAATAGGCTTTTATCTTTCGCCATATAATCGGTCGCTCCCGAGTCAAGATACCATTTCTGATCAATAATTCCAGCGTTAATTTCAGAGCTATTTGCCGTAGCCACAAATACGATATCAGCACGGTCGGACTCAATCGATTTCTTCCAAGGACCTTTCTTTTGGTTTCCCTTGCTGGCTGATCTTTTTTTACACTCCGATCGCTTATGTCCTAGCTTTCCGCAGCCGTAGCATTTAAATTGGAAGCTGAGACTCGTTTGTGAATTACACCCGAATGCAGTTGTACCGCCCTTCGATTTTTCCTCTCCGCGTGCTTCGACATTACACCGCTTCAACTCTTCATCAAGCAATCTATTTCGTACTAATTCCATAGTTAATAGATTCGAGTTAAGCGTCTCCAACGCTGTTACCACAGAGGTATACGATGCGGGGAGGGTTAATAACAGATGACACCCAGCATCAAGAGGCTCGATAGTCGCTCCTGTCGACCGAAGATCACGAAAGATTTTGTCGAATTCCAGGAAGTGTTCCTCGACCGTCTCACCTTTTTGTAGCTTCATCGTCAGAAGCTTTTTCCTGAGATACAATTGACTAGCAATTGCTTTCCGTTCGAATGTAGCCTTTAATGCATCGCAGATCTGCTTTGGAGTCACCTTGTCCTTTACGTATTCAAAATGACTGTCCGCATTTCGTTGCACTATCATTGATGTACACTTTTGTTCCAGTGTTTTCCTCGTCTTTATTTGCTTTTCCTTCTCCCGTTTTTGTTCAGCTGTGTCGGTTGGAGCTGTTTGTAAATCCTGAATATCGGAGATCTCTCTTTCTAAGCAGTTTAGAAGGTTGTGTTCGGCCAACAAAATTTCCGTTCGAAATTTCCAGTTATTAAAGCCACTACCATCGAATAAAGCGATTCTGTATTACTCTTGCTTCATTTCTGGGCCCATAACCTATTGAAAGTCTTTATTAATTCCGAACATTCGCTTTGAACATTTAATAGATTTAATACACGAAAGTCATAGCAGGAAGGCTATAAAACAACTGATCTTGTTGATAAAAGAAAAGAATCAGATTCCGCTAGGCTGTCTATGCTGACACTCATGGCACAGTATTCAATTGTTTTTCTCAACAGATATGATTAGGTGTAATTAGATATAATTAGTTATGATCATATATGAGTAATATGGATGTGTATAATGTCATATATGACGTCATATTTTATCATTTACAATCATATACGGTCATACATGATGATATATGATTTCATACTTTGCTGCGCATGGTCTTATACATCGCCATATATAATTCCAGTATACATATCCATATATCATCGTATATGAATCCATATATTACTGTAAAAAATGCTTATATACAATCATACATGACAGCAAAAAAAAAGGTAAACAGCTAACTATCGAACCACGCACGATCATATATAAAACTATCTATAAAACTTTTTCGACAATCTGATCTTAAAATATTTGTAAAGACTGCTTTCATGAAACTTTTAGTTCGATGCTTTAAACTTCTTATGTTCAATATGAAATCTTCATACAGGTACATATTCAAAATTTACAAAATTCAAGCTGTGTCTTAAAATAACAACATTATATATGTATTACGAAACATTAGTGAATTCATCTCATGAGATAACTGATTTTTTAAATAACTTTTTGGAACTTTCATTATCCAAAATCAATGCTCTTAGTATCTCCTTGGATATGGTTGATTATTTAAAAGATCTTTTCTTATCGCGAAGTACTCCAATTGGGATTACATAAAACTTTCGGTTAGAAATGTAATATTACTTTTTACTGTTAAACATTTTTGCGTTTTTTCAATACAAACGTGTATGAATTTTGTAAAAATCCGTATAGGAAATCAAAATTAATGTTTGCATAGTAAATTTAATACAGATAAATGAATTTCGATAATCCGGTGATTGGAAATTATTAAATCATTAAGTACTACTTATGATCATTAAGTACCCTTAATGCATACATAAATGATCTACCGTAGTATGTTATAGGCGTGACCGAATATTGTTATTATTAATTTTTTATCGACTATTAGCGGCCTATTTTTTCTGATGGGATTTTTGCGAAGCACATCTCGGGTCTGAGATGGTGATCGCTAGATTCAAAACGCGCGAAACCGAAGCCTAATTCAAATTTCACTAATCCGAATCTTTACAAGTATCGACTGTAGATGCTTAATAAATTTAATTAATTCATCAAGCAGCCACAATCGACGAAATTTATCTCAAATTTATTTATTTGAATTAGGCTTCGGTTTCGCGCGCTTTGAATCTAGCGATCACTGTCTCAGACCCGAGATGTGTTTCGCAAAAATTCTATCACAAAAAATAGACTGCTAATAGTCGATAAAAAATTAATAATAACAATATTCGGTCACGCCTATAACATACTACGGTAAATCATTTATGTATGCATTAAGGGGATGCTGGAGTATTTTTTGATACCGACTTTGGTCGGTAAGTTTCCCGATTAGGACACAGGTGGCGCCGAGTAGTCTGCTTTGTAACGCTTTAAGTCTATTTTCGGCACGAGAATTTAAACGAAGAACCAGCACGTTAGAGTGGCAACCACCGATGTCCGTTCCCCGTTAAAGAGCTGAAGCTCACCTCGTCTGGATCTAAAAGGCTTAAAAATGACTCAAGCACAGAATATCCAAATAAATCTTGCACAATGTATTCTTTAATATCAAAGTTTACAAACTATTGAATGACTAAGAAACTAAGAAAATGTATTAAGGGTAGCTCCGACGCGCGCGACTGCTCGTAAGAATCTGTCTGAGTCTCTTCTAAACTCGCGGGGCCCGCGTTATGTTCGTGGGTCAGAGGTTACGCCCTTAGCCAATCAACCCTCAGTTTGGCGTGGACGCTCACCGCCACGCGCGAGTGTCCGAGACATTCGCTTTGAGCGTCCACGTCTCCCTGAAAGTCGTTTTCTCTATGTGACTGCTAGTTTAAAACCACATGGCCTTCCATTGAAGGGCGGTTGGAACTTTCAAGTGTGTCTGGCTGCAAAACCCCATTTTCTATAATTTAGTTTCTTTTACTGACTATGCATGTGGCAAACGCTCTACTTAAGGGTTTAACTTTTTCGCATGTGCCCACCACTTGACTCGACATGTCTCGACTTTTACTATTTTAACTGCATTTCGAGGAACGCAGAAAGATTCTTTTACAACAGCACGTTTCGTCACAGCGTGGTATTTCCGTTTAACGTACACTACGCATGTAGTGTATATTTCAGTAGTATTATAAAATACATTTATTATTAAACATAGTTCAATATATTGTAACGGAACGTCCTATCCCCGAGCAAGATCTGGAGAAAGACGGACATACCCTCACCGCGCTCCGCCAAGACGGCCTACGTTAGCTATCCACCGTGACGGCACTCGTGGCCACCGCACACCACCGGCCCCGCGCCACCCCCCAGACACTTCTGTATATAAACACGGTGCTTGACATGCTGGCTCTTCATTCCTAAATCACAATTCCTACCTATCACATCTCCGACTCAATCCGAGAGGCAGATTGCGCTGTCGCTTCGTAGCGAGAACCCGAGCATACCCGCTCCACTATTAGGGTCCTGATAGCACAGGCACCTATAGTGGAGATTCTCTCTCCTCGCGACTATTTTAGTTTTAAGAATAATTTTTAGTATTAATTTTTCAGCTGTAGTTAGTACCTTTATCCCGTCTTATGGTAGCATTATTGCTCTTGCAACCATCAGACTAATCCTCTGATCGCAATATTCGCATGTATATCGCGCATCTCTTCCTATCCTTTATATTGCGCGCACGGGTGAAATTGCTCTCTCACGGGCCCGCGTGCACCAATACTCGCCAAATATTATACATACAATCGGCGCTTCGCTTTCGGGTGTTTACATGCTATCTTCCTCACTATAGCGAGATACATGTCTACACCTCTCACTTGCTCTCATAACAACTTTTAAACCTCTCTCTCTCGTGAAACATATAGATGAGTGCCGCTATCCGAATAACACTTGCAACAGCTGAGTATACCTTCCTTGTCAGTCTGACGGAAAGACGTGCTCTCTCAATCGCGCTTGCTATCCCTCTCACTTAGACCTGTGCGCCGCGTAATAAACAATAGCTCTTTCTTTTGCTGACCCATGCGAAGACATACTAAGCCGCTTTGCCTACCGATATCTCGAACTCACTCTCTCATGCAGAGTATCGGACAATAGCTATCGCACTCACCACGAATTCATCACGTAGACAATCGTTCGAACTCTGCAAATACATTTTCTCTCTCTATTCCTCGTAAGCGTCAGAATCAGTCGAAGACTTAATCTCTTTTAGTAAATATTGAGATAGCCGCTGACACCGGTTTGCACTCTTAAAATTGCAGCGTTAATCCTTCCGAGAAGAATTCCGATCGAGCCATTTAAATCGCGACAATTCCGATATAGTCTCTCGTGAACCTCGTCGAGTTCGGGGATACCCGCGCTAATTAGAGCCCCATCAGTCACCGGTTATCTCACGTTCTGAACTTTTTTACGTAATTAATTACTAGAACTTAATTCTGACCTTGTCGAAGAGCTAGGGAAAGATCCTTAAAAACTACCATCCAGTGCAAACCAAAGCCCTCATCTATTTAATCTTAAAGAGACATCGAACACGGAAAGTTCCCCTCGCAGTAACACTGAATCTATTAATTCAACTTTCGAATTCCGATGATGAAAGGGAAGTTACCTGTCGGTGCTTCACTGAGGAACTGAGTCTTCAAATTCCCTTAAGAGTGCGTGCCCTTACCAAATTAACCCGCCGTGTCAATTCATGCTATATGAGCCCCGTGCTCCTCGCAGCGACGCCTGTTGATTGCGTGAACAATTAGAGACACAAAAATTTTGCAAAAAACTCCGAGTATTATCTCGTTTAAAAATCACTAAGAATATTTCAGAAGAGCTAAGGTTTTTTCTTCTTCCCTTACTGCATCATCCCTACTCGACATTACATCCATTGATTCCCTAAACAAATAATCAATGATGAGCAAGATGGCCGGTGTCTGACGGCCCCTGAATTCGGAGATTATTTTTACATCCTACGAGAAAATTCACCCCTTTCCCGGTCCAGCACACGATACCTCCTTCTCGCAAGTAACACTGTATTAGACGGTCCGTATTTTCCTGTGCTCGCAAACACATTCCGTGGTGATCCCTCGATTAACTGCCCACGCGAGAGGACAAATACGTTTCAATATATATAAGTAGAAGTAGTCAGCTCGCCTCAGCCGTAGTGATCAATCTCTATGCTTTGAGACTTTTGAATTTACCGCGTGCGGACTCATGGAGTTGTTGCGCTCGCGGCGCTGTCTCGGGTCGCATATCAGAATCCGTTACAGCTTACTTTTGGCAAAAGATACCGAAAGCAAAATGGCCGCACTCCATATGTCAACAGACCTTTGCTGTAAGATATAATTGTTTCTGGAAATTAGATATGTAAAATCAGACCGCACGTCAATTCTGTGATGATTCCAAAACCATCCCCTAGCAAGTCGTGTCACCGCAATTTTAACCGCAATTTACCCCTAGTTCACCAAAAAACTACTGACGTCGTTTTGTGCAAAAATGTTACGGCAAATCACTGCAAAACGACCGATATTATTTCATACTCGATCGGTCGTTTTCCGGCTAGTTGACGAAAAAACGACTGCAACACGACCAACCTTATTTCATGCTTGATGAGTCGTTTTACGTTTAACGACCGAAAAACGACTGCAAAACGACCGATCTTTTTTCATTTTTAAATACTAATTAAATATTATTAAATTAATAAATGCACGGAACAAGAAAATATGTGCGTGCTCCTGAAAATCGTATTATTATGCCTGCAGGGGGTCAATTTAACATATATTTTATTTATGGGGATCGTTTGCCAATAAAGAGTTAGGCTCAAGTAAATTACGTAAAGTTAAGAAGATTTATTTAACCAAATAACAATATAGTGTATTACAATATCGAGTTCGTCTCGATTCTGTTACTTATGGGCGAGTCTGACCCAAGACCGACTGGTCACTTTGATGTTCGATTGAAGACTGATTTTTGGGTATTGCAGTTCCTAACTGATATAATCAAAAATTGCTGATTTTGCTCTTTTTGATTTGCCTTCTACTGGCCGCAATCAAATCAGGTCAGTCGACCGTGCTGTCTTGACACACCAGCATAAGTCGAGTGACCGTTGTGCAATTCTAATAATTAAAAGAATTTAGAACAAATTCTGGGCACGACAGTATTTGGAGAAAAAGAAAAAATTAGTCACGTCTGTAGGTCTCGAACCTGCAACCTTCGGATTACTAGCCGGGTGCTCTGCCTCCTCCGCCACTCAGTTCGTTAATACATGTTAAACTCATGTTTCATATAATTTATCAGCCGAAACGTATGGTAGCTTATGAAGAACGTATGTTAATCATACTCCAACGAACTCAGTAGCCGAGTAGGCAGTACTCGACTGGTGAAGGGCTTTTTTTTCCTCATCTCCATCTTTTTTTTGCCCTTTTAATATTATGCTAAGCCGTGGCATACGCTTTTTGTTAGCGATAATACGCTTTATTATAATAGCTCGTTTATTTTTTCTTTTTTTTCTCCTACACTGGTATTCCCTGTAAAAAATTATTACATTTAAGTGCGACAAACTTGTAGCCATAATGTACAAAATGTTTTTTTTATTTTTCTCATGCAATTGGTTAGTCTCCTTTGTTAAGATTGATTAGCCAGTAATCAGAATGATTTGGAAGAATTAATAAACATCTTAAAAAAAAAAAGAAACTACTCGACTGGTAATCCGAAGGTTGCAAGTTCGAGACCTACCAGCGACACCATTTTTTTATTTTTTATTTTTGAAAAATGAAAAAAGATCGGTCGTTTTGCAGTCGTTAAACGTAAAACGACTGATCGAAGATGAAATGAGGTCGGTCGTTTTGCAGTCGTTTATTCGTTAACCAGCGAGAAAACGACCGATCGATTATGAAATAATATCGGTCGTTTTGCAGTGATTTGCCGTAACATTTTTGCACAAAACGACGTCAGTCAAATCCATATATAGTGTATACTACGATCGCATTGCAGAGGCTCGGAGCTTTTGCCAAAAGTAAACAGCACCATCTGTCTCCTAATGACGGAACTATATTCATGCTCTTTACTAGCTCTGAGCCTGTGCGAAAAGCAAACAGTCTTTGCAATCGTAGTATACACTATTCGTGGATTTGGTTTGTGTAATCGACATTCCGACGGTTTTGAAAGGTTCAGGAATATCCGAGCAGATCGAACAACCGTGAAAACAACCGTGGAAACCCAAAAAAAAAAATCGTATTTCCAACCCGGTCGGAATGAGCCACAAAACCAACCGATAATTCTTGTCAATCCAACCGAAAAACCAACCGAGCTTTCAAAAGCTCGCAACTTGCGAATAGGTTGATCCACGGGTTGTTGAGACACAAGTCCAACCGGAATTCTAACCGTCGCAAAAAGCATCGCTCGGTTGGTCTCAGGGTTGTGCAGGGTTTTGCCAACCAGAATACCTACCGGCGCAAGAAGCAGCAACCGGTTGGTCTCTGGGTTGTGCAAACTCAGGTCCAACCGGAATTCCAACCGTCGTAACCACCACCGACCACCGAATTGCAATTGTCGCAAGAAGCACCGACTGGTTGGTCTCTGGGTTGTGCCAACCCAGGTCCAACCTGGTATTCTAGCAGTTCAAGCCACACATAGAATTCGCGGTCCTGAAATTCGCCGTGCCGTGATTTCTTTTAGTTATCATTGTCGAAATCATGGTCCTGCTGGAAATTTTTTTATACACTAATGTATGTTGTAGGCTATGGTGTAAACGACAATAAAAACGACCCACGTCGATATATGGGCGTAAGGCGACTTACGATTGCCTGTACTTATACATGGAACGATAAACAATCACTTGCGAGAAACTTTTTGGCTGATTCACCATCTAACGGGCTAACTTTGGGTGCACGCGCGATAGCGATGGTGAAGAGGTGGACCCCCTCCCGTTTGTCACGCGGAAATGCGGCTTAGCTCCGCTAGATGGCGAATGACCCGAAATGTTTCTCGCACGTGATTGTTCGTCCTTCCATGTATTATCGACGTGTGTCGTTTTTACTGTTATTTATACCGTAGTGTACAACATACGCTAGGGTACAAGAACATTCCCAGAAGGATTGTGATTTTACCCACGATTACTGAAAGAAATCATGGCACGATGAATTTCAGGACCGTGAATTCTAAGTGTGGCTTGAACTGCTAGCAAATCCGGTTGGACCTGGGTTTGCACAACCCACCCAGACAACACGAAAGGGCCCATTTGTAGAAAACTATCGCTCTACCCCTGACCGTCCATTTATAAGCTTACGATGTCCAAAAAAGCATTCGTTGTTGAATGCTAGTATTAGAACAATAGTAGAACCCAATATTAGAGTACTCTAAACTGTTAAGTCTCAATCACCTACAAGCGACCTAGTGCTAGGCAGCATGTAGGGAGCATTATGTGGTATACATTTATATCGCATTGTGTGACCTTACTTAGGCGCTGAGAATGACTAATAACTTTCACTTCATTATAAATAATATTACAATTAATTATTAATTCCAGGGCATTATATAGTAATATTGATCGATCAAACGAACTTACCTGTGTGAAGTTCGATCGTAATTATACGTAGAGTCTCGTTCGAGATGATTACACATTGTAGTACCGTCTACTAACACACGATGGCATCACGTATTCAGAGCTAAAGAAAGCGAAGCGCGGCCCCGACGCGGCGCCTCGGTCGACTCCCCAACAACGTCATATTGTTTAAAGTACATGAACATAATAAAAAGGAAAAAATCCTATCAGTAATGGGGGGGTCTAAAAAAAAAAAAATTAAAAGGAATAAAAAATTCCTTTACAGGGTGGGGTGTAATCATCTCGAACGAGACTCTACGTATAATTACGATCGAACTTCACACAGGTAAGTTCGTTTGATCGATCAATTATACTGCGAGTCTCGTTCTCGGATTACACATTGTAGATGTTCAGAGAAAATTACACCATTTTACTTTTTATTATTATTATTATTTCTCGCAACAGACAAAACGGGCGAAACATCAGCACATTTTGTAGCTAAACTATGGTATAAAATACACAAAGCTTTTAAGCAAACAACAACCTTATAAAGGATGAAGGACTGCCGCCGCAAAGTCTCTCCTACCCGGCACGATAGGCCTATTATAAAACCTTGCAAACGTTTGTGAGTCCTTAGACCAGCCTGCAGTATTTTTAATCGCAGAAATATCGATGCCTTTCGCAAGTGCTGACGACGTAGACGCATGTCTCGTACTGTGTGCCGTAAACTTATCATCTATCCCGCTTTTCTTTAAAAGGGCTTTTATCCAACGACTTATCGTCTCCGAAGTTGCGGCTTTATACGGTTTTCGCATTGTAATCAACAGCGTAAGACAATCGCCGCGAAGCGACTTAGTGACCTCGATGTATTTATCGAGGGTACGCGTTATACAAAGCGTGGGCTTCTCGTCAAAAACCGGGAGCAGAAGCAATGGCTGGAGGGCTCCAGGCCTTGATGTTTTTATTAGATCGGTGATTCTAATCTCATAACCGTTTGGCGAACGGACAATATTTTTTAGATTTATGAGGGATAATGTCTGCGACCTGTGGGCTGTGCCTAACGCTAAAAGAATCACCAAACGCTCAGTGAGTTGACGCAAATTCAGAGTATCTAAGGGATACAATTTAGCAACGTGGTCCAAGACTGGGCTTACATCCCATGTCTCATCATACTTCGGTTTGATTGGTCTCAATCGGAAGACCCCTGTAAAGAACCGACTCACAGACGCGTTATTAGAAATGTCTCTAACAGAGATCAACGAAATCGCTGCACGCGTCGAATTCAATGTGCCATAAGAAGCACCTGCCCTATATCTGTCCTCCAAAAATTGTAAAACAGAGTTAACCTCTGCATTATAAACATCGATATCGTTCAATCGACAAAAATCCACCCACAATTTGATCGGTCCACTGTATTGCTTCCATGTATTGTCTGATAAAGATGCAATGAAAACCTCTATAACAGAGTTCGAGAAGTTCTTCTTCCTGTATGCCTCCCGGACAATGTCCCTGCAACTAGTCCCAGCGATCGCTCCAGAGGATGTCGAAGACATCTACAAGGAGACAACAAAAGGTGCTTAGATGGTTTGAAAACCATCGGTTTAGTAGTAAGTAAACCCATAAACAAAGGGTACCAGGGCTGCGACGGCCAGTTCGGCACGACGACAATGCCACAAGCTTCATCAGCGATAATTTTTCTCAACACTCTCAAGACCAGCGCAAACGGAGGGAAAGCATAAAAGAAATTACTACCCCAATCCAGTGTGAATGCATCGATTGCAAACGCGTCGGGATCTCTGTGCCATGAACAGTATATTTCGCACTTGGCGTTGATCCGCGTAGCAAATAAATCTATGTCTGGCCGACCAAACTTTGAAATTATCGAATCATAGATTGAACTTGACAACTCCCATTCGGTATCAATATTTTTTATGCGTGACTCCTGGTCCGCTTCCACATTCGCTTTAGATGCGATATATGAAGCAAAAATCCAGATTCCTCCGTTCTCACACCATTGCCAAACGTCTCTAGCAATCTTATTCAACTGCGGATATTGTATTCCACCCATGCGATTTACATAAGCAATCGCAGTGGTGTTGTCGACTCGCAATAAAACATCACAATTCCTTACGTCCTTTGCAAAACATCTCAAAGCTAAACCCACGGCCATAAGCTCCAAATGATTAATATGGAGTTTGCGTTCAGACTCTGACCAAAATCCATGAGCGCGCTCGTCATTACAATACGCGCCCCAGCCAGTCTTAGAAGCATCCGAAAAAATTTCCATCCTAAAACGGAAACTTTTTATGGAACTAACCGAGTCACGAAGATTGACTCGCCACCACTCGAAATCGCTTTGCAGATCGGCCGATAGCCACATTCGCGAGTCATAATCTCCTCCGCTAATAAGCAACGCTAAATATTTATCTCGTTCAAATTGTTTGGTATACAACCAACCATATTCAATTGCGCGACAACAATCGATCAATTTCCCAATGCAGTGCGCGAATTCCCGTATCGTACACGACTCTTTTCTCTTAAAATCTCGAATTAGATTCGCGATCTTATCCCGTTTCTGCTGTGGCAATTCTAATGTCATATCCCGTGAATTGATTACGTATCCTAAAAACTTACAGCTTGTATTAGGGACGAATTGACTTTTTTTGAGATTAATCAAAAACCCCAAAGATTCCAACAACCTACGGGTCTCCTCGGCGTTCGTTACACACGCAGCGGCGTTCGCGCCGATACAAAGAATGTCATCTAAATAGATTGTCGATGCATAACCTTTCATCCGCAAAAAATTCACTACAGGTTTCAATATCTTCGTAAAAATAAACGGTGCCGTGCACAGGCCGAATGGGAGACAAATAAATTCAAAAAGTCTGCCCTCGAATCGAAATCTCAAAAATTTGCGGGATTCACTATGCATGGCGATCAAAAAATATGCGTCTTGCAAATCTAGACAACATATATAATCGTGTCGTGAAATCAACTTTGTTGCAGTTCTGATATCCTCAAGTTTGAAATGCTGCGTCGTTATGAACTCGTTAAGTTTCTTTAAATTTAACACGAACCGCATCGAACCGTCAGACTTAGGTACGAGAAAAAAGGACGACAAAAACTGACCCGAACACGGCGTGCATTCTCTAACAGCCCCTAACATTCGTAATCTATCAATCGCCAACACCATTGCATCGCGGTCTTCTGACGATTGCAAATTTATAGGCGAAGGTACAAATTCTTAATGCGGAGGATAGTCGAAATCAATTTTACAACCTTTGATGCAATTCAAAACGAATGGGTCGTTCGTAATTGTCTTCCACGCTTCTAAATATTTATGAAGGCGGCCTGCAACATTCGATACCTCTAATTGTTCGACGAGTTCCGACTGCGAGGTGGGCCTTGAGATCGAGGACCCTCCGACCGCTGCTTCGCCGGTGTGCGTTGGAACTTCACATATTTGTGAGAATTCCTCTGGTTGTTGCCCCCCTGAGCACCTCCTCGATAAGACTGAGCAGGAGGGCGCTTCCAGTTTCCCGTATTTGAATTATGAAGCGGAGGCTTCTGTGTCGATGACTGAGCCTTCAGCTCGGAACCGACTTTTTCAATCGATTTGGCTGCCTTTATCTTCTCAGCAAGATCGGCCCCAAACAAAAAGGAATCTGTTTTTATTCCCTCCAAAATTGCCTTAACCTTCTTGTCAAGCGAAGGAACAATAAAGGCCTTTCTTGAAATAGAATCCAGACGATGCGCTGCTGTAAATAGCCTGCCCGCATCGGCAAGATACGCGAGCAGCTGATGTTGGTCCACTTCCTCATCCTTACGATTAAGAAGTAGGGTTATACCGGCCCCTAAAGCCGCCAAAGCTGAACCGCGAATATTTTGCGCGTTCGCAAGATATTTATCCCGCTTTACGGCGGTCTCAAACAGAGAAGCAGCGACCTCAGGGTTTAATTTTGGCGCTTCCAGGCTACAGTTGCCAATTCGTGCGTACTTCGCCAATGTCTCAGCCTGCAGATCTTTTCCCAGGCCATTCGCGATCCATTTTTCCCAATTAGCTGCTAGACTTGGATGCAAGTGTAATTCCTGCATGTCCGAGCTGACGTCCACTCCAAGGATTCGCAGAGTCTCTTCGTCGAACTCCTGAACAGGAACGTCCGATGCTGCAACGTCAGCTTGTGACGCAGACAATGCTGCGTCTGAATCTGGGAGTTTTCCAATGTCAGTAGCCGATCCATCCACATTCTCCTTGTTCTCTCCATTCGAGTCTGCAACACAACAAATTATGTGCGTGTGCCAGACGACGATAAAGACCTCTTGGTCCGGGACATTTTGACATAAGATAGCAAAATAAAAATTTACTATCTTCGTACAGCCAAAGCTGCCAAGTCAACTGTCAACAAAGGAGAATAGTGCGATACGGACTCGCAGAAGGTGCCAGAAAAGCCCCTCCGCTGTACGGGCAATGCCGCCGAGTCAACCGTCTCCGACGAGACGCTTCCCGCTAACCGTATAGGTTATGTCAGGTCCAAACCGACACTCAAAGAGTTCGGCTTTGTACGACTACGTCGCCAAGACCCCGGGGAATTATCTGAAAAATATATAACTAACCTTGAAGAACAATTTGGACATCCTCTGCGTCTTTCCCCGAAGACCGATTATCAGAACGGCCGTTGTCGCGAGGATCCTCGTCGTTCGACGAGTCAGACGGAGATTGCGTCACGGTTTCCATAAATTTCTTAAATTTCTTAAATAATCTTTTGTCGTCATCCTTATGACTCTTCTTTCTCTTACTCGATTTGCTCGATTTTCCCATGATTAAACTGAAAACTTCGAAAATTTGGAAAAATTTAGCTCTCGACGTGCGTTACCACCGCGCACGAAAAACGTTATGACGTTGTTGGGGAGTCGACCGAGGCGCCGCGGCGGGGCCGCGCTTCGCTTTCTTTAGCTCTGAATACGTGATGCCATCGTGTGTTAGTAGACGGTACTACAATGTGTAATCCGAGAACGAGACTCGTAGTATAATTAACAATAATATTCTATTAATATTGCAAAAAAAAAAAAACGAATCGTCTTCAGAGACGGCTTTTCCTAACACTATTCGAGAAGTGATGCACGCGGGATTTGAACCCATAACCTACGGGACGTACCTATTTACCTAACTACCTAGCCGAGTACGCTACCCTAGCAAGTCGTGCCACCGATAACAACCGCAAAAACGACTGACGTCGTTTTGTGCAAAAATGTTACGGCAAAACACTGCAAAACGATCGATATTATTTCATACTCGATCGGTCGTTTTCTCGCTGGTTGACGAACAAACGTCTGCAACCTTCGGATTACCAGTCGAGTATTCTGCCTACTCGGCTACTCAGTTCGTTGGAGTATGATCAACACACGTTCCTCATAAGGTACTATACGTTTCGGCTCATAACTTATATGGAACACGAGTTTAACATGTATTAACCAACTGAGTGGCCGAGGAGGCAGAGCATCCGGCTGGTAATCCAAAGGTTGCAGGTTCGAGACCTACAGACGTGACTAATTTTTTTTTTTTTTCTCTCCAAATACGATATTTCAGGAGCACGCACATATTTTCTTGTTCCGTGCATTTATCAATTTAATAATATTTAATTAATATTTAAAAATGAAAAAAGATCGGTCGTTTTGCAGTCGTTACACGTAAAACGACTGATCAAGCATGAAATAAGGTCGGTCGTTTTGCAGTCGTTTTTTCGTCAACTAGCCGAAAAACGACCGATCGAATATGAAATAATATCGGTCGTTTTGCAGTGATTTGCCGTAACATTTTTGCACAAAACGACGTTGTCGTTTTTTGGTGAACTAGGGGTAAATTGCGGTTAAAATTGCGGTGACACGACTTACTAGGGTAACCACTAGACCAAACTGACTATGTGGATATCTCATACTGTAATTCCATAATAGTTCATTTTACAATAACAGTATAACGGAGTGATGTGAGAGGGTGATATATGGAACCAATATTCTAAGGTGACTCTGCCAAAAACTTCGAATTGAAAATGGCCAACCTCATAAGACATCTGTCTGGCACACAAGTGACTTGAACTCAAAACTCGTAAAATCAAAATGGCGGATTTAATCATGCCGGGCGAAAAAGCAAAAACAGACATGATTTAGATAAAATTTATTGATTGGGGTTTTTCGAGGTCGCTGGTTACGAAACTGATTTAAAAACGTAAAAAAAAACAAAATGGGGAATTCTGTACGGCGGGTCAAAATGCAAAAAATGAGTTGATTTCCATGAAACTCGGTGTTCAGAGGTTTTTAAACTGGCGCAGACTGGTCGCTGCCAGTTCGGTTGAAATCTTGAAAATATGAGAAACCTATGCTAGAGTAAAAAGATATATCTAAATGATAGCAATAGCTAGTGTCACTACATGTAAGAATATACATGTCGACAAATACTAGAAATCATTAGTATACTAGCAGTGGGTTTGATTTTCTAGTACTAAAATGAGTTCTTATTGGAACCTCATCTGCGCAACGAAAATTTGGCTGCTCTACATAGAGATCTACAAGTAACCTAGTTGTAGACGACTTTTAGTAGTTCACGGATATATTGCATAATGGAACCTACGCATACATGCAACACTGTTTGTTGACAGCTTATAGTGAGCTAGTCCTAGGTTACTTAATGGCAACCTTAGGTTTGTTCGTCTACAATAAGGATAGCACTGAAGCTTTCTATACCTAGATAACAAGAAGGTCGTAAATAGTACATATTTCTTGATTATCATTTTCATGCGTCCTAATAGGGAGCATTTCGTACGCCACAATGAAACATTTGTGAAGTACACCCATTTGGGATCTAGTTCTATGCTTCTACATGACCGCTACACTAAAAGTTTCCATCTTCGTGTGGTCTGGGCCAGGGTCCAACCGGTCGATGCTTCTTGCGACAGTCGGAATTCTGGTTGGATCTGGGGTTCCACAACCCAGAGACCAACCGATAGCTGTTTTTTGCTCCAGTTGGTATTCCGGTTGGCAAAACCCTGTACAACTCTGAGACCAACCGAGCGATGCTTCTTGCGACGGTTGGAATTCCGGTTGGACTTGTGTCTCAACAACCCGAGGACCAACCTATTCGCAAGCTGCGAGCTTTCGAAAGCACGGTTGGTTTTTCGGTTGGATTAACAAGAATTATCGGTTGGATTTGTGGCTCAATCCGAACGGGTTGGAAATACGGTTTTTTTTGGGTTGTTCGATCTACTAGGGTAATCAAAGAATGGGTGTCCGGTCTGATTTAACACATCTGAGTTCCAGAAACATTTATATCTTACCTCAAAGGACCTGTTGACATTTCAAGCGGCCATATTGATCTTTGAGAGGTTCGGTAATATACAATTTCTTACATTTCTTGTTTTTTTTTTTAACAGTAATTCGACCGGACACCCAAGCATGAATGTTTTTATTACATCCCTGCAAAATTTGACGTATATTTGTAGCATATTTTCGATGAATAGTGTATACTACGAAATCGCCTATTTTTACCGACTAAAGTCGATAAAAAAATCTACTCTAGCATCCCCTTAACAGAATTATTATTTAATTACTTCAATAACAATTAGAAACCAATTATTAATGATTGTATGTAACTATATATAATCATTGATGATTAAATCGAGACTCTATGAAGCGTTTATATATAATTATACATAATTTTTACACGGGATATGATGGTGTTTTCATAAATTTGTACGTGTTACAGATTCATACGCATTGTCCAACAACTCGTTAACTAGTGGAGGCGTGCCCTTGATGTGAGTACCATAAGATTTATGTATATAGTACAGATATACACGTTGCATGCAGGAAGAAGAAAATATCTTGATACCTGACCGTCTGCCAAAAACAGTGTTCGGCCTGCAGTGGACTCCTTTAAAGTCCTACTGCGTAAAAGCACTAATCGAATAACTATTGATTACATCTTGATTGTTGCATAAGTTTTATGTGGTGTTAAAGAATTTAACAAATTCTTTCTTTTATTTTAATAACAGAGAGGATATCCACGAAGTATCTTACGATGAAAGAAACCTGCATAGACGACATCGCAGCCCCGAGCCGGCTATTAAAACATCGACCGTCAATCGAGAGCTGGTACGTAAATACTCTTGACTAGTATGACATCACATGTAAAATTAAAATATACGCAATCGTCTTTATTCTTCATGTATTATTATTTTTTTTTTTTTTTTTGCAGTTATTTGACGATAGTTACTCAACGGCCCGCTCGAAGCAAACATCGCCTCTCCCTGGCTCCAGGGACTTGAAATTCGTTAGAGAGTCCTCAAGTATGTATTTTTTATTTAAATGTCAAGATATCTTTAAAGTTCGTTATCAACACATGAACCTATTGCTTCCGAAATCTATCAGCATTTATTATTAAGGGGAGGGAGTCAGGTCAAAATAATTAAATTTGTAAATTCAATATCATCCAAATTCTCTTGCATATCCCCCCAAAAAACACGATGTGTAATTAAATTGAGATAAGAACATTTACGTGAGTGGTATCAATACCCCGATAAAAAACAGCCCTGGTAAAAATAAATAATAGAAAACGATTATAAAAAATTCTATTGTTCCGAATACGGACTTTGGTTCGTGAATTTACGATGTACTATCATAAATTTACGATCGAAATCCTATATGTTTCGTCCATATCCTATAATAGTAGTAGTAGTAGTAGTAGTAAGTGAATATTTATTGACAATGTACAATATATTGGGGTTTACATAGATCTTGGGGGGTTTTTTTTCCGTGAGGTTAGGTTGCCAACAGGCCATCGACCGTAGTCCTTCAGCCTAAGCTTCAATATTATGCTGGGATTTTTCACACATTTTTTTTTTTTAAGAATTATACTTAAACGCTAAGTTTAACAATATACTATTATCTAATTTTAACAATATAAAATTTTTAAATATGTTTTTTTATTTTTTTATTTGTTTTTATTATTCTTTCAGCCTTTCTAAGAGTTGGTATGTAGTGTGTTTGGAGAATATATGTTTGCGAGTTATGTTTTGTTGAGGCTCGGCGCACAAAGGCTGAATGTTTGCAGTTTGGTTCGAGGCAAATTTTTTAGTCAGTAGTTTAGTTCGGTGTATTATTGGAGTGATGTCTGTTTTTTCATATAGAAGGGTATTGCTTGGATTATACATCGGGTTAGCAGGGTTGCGGATGCGTGTCAGGCGTCGAATCGGGCAAGTTTCGGCGGTTCTTAATTTCTTCAGCGCATTCTCTTTGCAGTAAAGAAAGATGGGGTGGCCGTATTCGATTAGGGGTCTGCATATGCTTTTGTATATTCTGCTTAGGTGTTTTATATGAATGTCGCGGTTACTGAATGTGATACTCCTAAAGTGTGAGGCTCTTGTAGACATTTTAGATTTACATTGTTCGAGATGATAGTTAAAGTTCAGTTTTTGATCTATATGTATTCCGAGGTATTTAGCGTGTTGGAGTGGCGAGATTTCTTGATCGTGCATGTGAATTTTCGGCGAATTTTGTTTTACTTTATGGTTAAAGATGAGCAGTTGCGATTTTTGTGGATTTGGTTTCAGGCGCCACTTCCTGAACCAGGTTAATATATTGTTTACTGAGACTTGTAGCGTTTGAATTGTTTGGCTTAAATTGTTTTTATGGGCTATTAATACTGTGTCATCGGCGAATTGGAGAATATATTGACAGGGGTTGAACCAATGATTATTATTGAGGTTGTTGTGGTACATGTCGTAGCAATAAATATTGTACAGCAGTGGTGAAAGAGGGGAGCCTTGGGGCATTCCTTGTTCCGGAGAAAATTGAGTGGATATTGGTGACTCTACTTTGATTGCTAGTGCACGAGATTCGAGAAAAGTTTGCACTATGAGAATTAAATATTGAGGACATTGTAGGAGATAAAGTTTGTACAGTAATCCTTTGTGCCAAACACTATCAAAAGCTTTTGCAATATCTAAAAACAGTGCTGCTGTTCTTTTATTAGAGAGTTTGTTGGCTTCCACGTTCGAGGTAAGGACAGTTAGCGGATTAAGAGTCGATAGACCATTTCTGAATCCGAACTGATAGATCGGAATATTATCGCCGATTGCAGTCTCTAGTCTTGTTTTGATTAATCTCTCGAAAAGTTTTCCGATCGATGGTAACAGGGTGATCGGTCTGTAGTTTTTAATGTTACTGTAGTCCTGTTTAGGCTTAGGGATAGTTATGATTATTCCTAATTTCCAGATGTTTGGGAAAAGTGAGTGGTTCAGGCAGAAGCTGAATATATCTATTATGAAGTTGTGAGCTAGCGGTTCAAGTTTCTTGATGATTGCGATTGGTATGTTGTCGCTTCCCGGTGCTGTGTTTTTGCAATGTTTCAGTACTTTTACATATTTTTCTTGTGTTATGGGAGAAATTTGGTGGTCTAGGGTGGGTGGGCGGTTGTTGAATTCTTCTTACCAGATGGTGACTTCGTTGAGATTTTCTTCGCTGAAGTTGGGATTGTTATCCATCTTGAAAGTTTGTCTGAAGTGTTCCGCGAAGGCTCTTGCTTTATCGATACTTGCTGTTATTGGAATGCCGTTGATCTTGATGTTTACTGTGGAGCTGCGGGTTTGATTATATTTGGTGAGTTTCTTTATTATTTGCCTGATACTCTCTGTATAGTTGCCGCTTTATTTTTATTTGCCTGATAATAAATGGTGGGAGAGGGTGTTAAAAGAATTGAGTTTTTGATGTTGGGGTATTTTGTGCGATTGTCTCAGTCAGTGTTTTGGTGAAATCTTCGATGAGTGCTTCGTTAATTTGGACGTTGGAATGAGTGTCCATATACAGGTTGATTTCATGGTTAATCTTCTCCATGTCGGTTTTTTTTAAGTTAAGCTTTTCTGTTCGCGGCGGTTGATTGATAGGTGCGTTTGTATTTATTGTTAAAAGAATCGCTAGATGGTCCGATCCGATGTCGGGCGTGGTTTCGACGTTTGTGATGTTGTTTTTGATGTTATCGGTGCAGAAAATGAGGTCCGGTGTGGTGTCTCTGTTATTTGGCATTATGAAGGTTGGAGATGTAATGATTTGGGTGAAATTCGAACTTTGAAGAAATTCCGAGATCTGTGAGTTTTTCTGTCGGTTTGGGTTAAAATCCCCCAGAAGAATTGCGTATTTGAATAATTTGCATTTTGTAAGAATAGAGTTTTCAATAGTGCTATTACAGTGGACATATACTAAGATGATGTGCAGCCTGTCCTCTTGGAAGCGGATCGAGACGTGAAGAGCATCGTTTCTAGTGTCGTTAATCCTTGGTGCATTTTCTTTTCTTACGTTCGTACTTGGGCTGAATTGAAAGAGGGAACTCTTCTGACGTTTGCGTTAATTTTATTTCCGTAATGTTTAATAGTCGCCCAATTCCTGTAGTTTATGTTGGTAGCAGGATTATGTTTTGTTTCTACGAATGCTGTGCAGTTATTGTTGTTTTCCTCGATGAAATGTTTGATAATGTGGCTTTTGTTTTTATACGAGTTTACATTAGCATATAGCAATTTAAGAGCCATTGTTAGGAATTGCGCAGCTCGATCCTGTGATTGGTTCAGTCGGCGAGGCGACTTCGGGGTGGTCGAGGTCGATCATGATTATATACATCCAATTGCCCGTGAACACGACAGTTGTGTCAATGTTGAGCTCTTTTATGAATCGTTTTTTTAGTTTTTGGATTAACTCTTCTCTGTTGATATTCATTGGGTTGTTGATTTTTCTATTGTAGGTGTTGATGATGTTGTCGTGGGCTGTGATTGGTGCGTGAATGCGAGTGTCTTTAGTTAGTTTCGGGTCGATTTCTCTGCTCCTTTTGTTTAGTGATTTGATCAGTATATTCGGGATGCCTGCTATCGGTTTGGTGGGTCTTTTGGAGCATTTGATCGACCAGGACACGTGGTCGGTAGTATTGCAAGCCGTGCATTTTATCGGGAGATTTTTGTCGCATCTTTCTGTGCGGTGGTCTCCCTCGCATTTACTACAGAGAGCGTTGTTCGGGCAGTTCTCGGTCGTGTGTGTGAATTGAGAGCATTTTGAGTAAGGTTGAGGAGATACACGCCTTCGTTCATTAGTTTGTGGAATGAGTTGGCTTGGCCTGTTATTACTCTTACCAATGTTGTTGGCTTGGAAGTGGCCCGGGATATAATCCTCTTGCAGTACCGGTGTGTGATGTTTCTGTCGGTGAGGGCCTCGCTAATCGATGTGTCTTCGATTTCTAAGTCAATCTGAGTGATGACTGCCGCGAACGTTTCTGGAGGCGAGGCGGGCTGCCAGTCTTTCGTGCGTCCGGTATTTTCGGTGAAGTTGTCGATAGTTTTTTCCTCCTTCAGCCTGTTCAGTAGGAACGTAAGGCGCTCTTTTGCCGTGTTCGATTTTAACAGGTACCCTTTAGAGGTTTGCAGGATTGTATCTCGAGAGAGCGGTGCTACGAGGGCCAATTTTTTAGCCATTTCGACTGGTGATTTGATGTGTGTTGTATTTATGAAGTATAGTGTTTTGTATGTTTCTTGCTCTTTTTTTAATTTGGAAGTTGTTTGAGTTAGAAATCGTGAGTGTGGTTGTCTTTTTCGGTATCGCACCTAGGGATTTCGCTTGAGAGTCCGATGATGAGGACGGCGATGCTTTCGTGATTCTACGTTTTTTCGGTCGCCCTCTTGGTCTTACCGGAATGAAATCCGACGTGGTGGTGTTATCGGTATCCTCGTTTTCCTCGGTTGGATCCTCCTGATCCATAGCCTGATCGGCCATTGCCTTATCGAGCACTTCACTGTACGTACGGGAATGACTTGTAAACACGTCTGTTCGATACAGAGGCTCGATCGAGACTGTCCTATAATATTATTATAAATAATATACTTTTTGTATTTAATTTAATAATAAAAATATTCGCTTGTACGTATATACCCATGATGTACTATTCCAAGCAAAAAAAAAAAAAAAACATAAATCAACCAGATAATTTGGTTTTTTTCTGGTCACCCATCTTTGTAGTGACCGCGGCCCAAGCTGCTTAACTTTCATGATCTCCGATAGACTGCCTAACTATTCCATCCAAACTCATTCTTGTAATATAATATACATCAACAATATATAAGCCGCTTCACGTACTAATGAGTAACAACAGTAAATTGAGCAGTTTTTTTAGCATCTTTCTTACTAAATTATTTACGTTAATTAACTCTGTAAGAATGCTTCACGTATACATTCCTTACCGAAAGTTTTATTTTATCCGTATTTGAGTACTTCGCGATACGAGAAAAATCTAATAAATAATCAAGCATATCAAGATACTAATAAGAGCATTAATTTCGGATAATAAGAGGTCTAAGAATTTATTAAAAAATCAATTTAAAAAAAATTATAAAATATTATAAAGCCGTTAGTGTACCATACATCCCGATAACGTAACTATTGTATTTAACCAATAGAAAACGAAAACTAAAGGAAACTAATAACAGCTATTCAATTTGTATAAACTGATCAAAGTCCGAATAGATAGAGATGATAACATACGATTAAATCCCATTCAAGTTCTATCGACCTTTATCAATCTCTATAATATATTTTTACCAGAGAGTGTATCAAAAACTACAGCCATACAAAATTTATCGGCACAAAAAGTTGTGAAATAAACTAAAAATATCTGTAGCAAGTCAAGTACATGTTGTTCAACATATATATTAGGGTGGTCCATTTTTGAACGATATTTTTTTTTTTTTTTTTACGCGGCACCTCTCAAAACTGTTCTCTATTACGAAAAATAATTCCTCGTAAATCATCGATGTGATAAAAAAATATGTAGAGGTTGCGACGGAATTAAAAAATTTTCTTGTTTTAAACATTTTTTTCAGTGGAAATTCTCATGTATATCGTTACATTTTTTGCATTACATGAGTGTAGAGATACTGGATATCACTCCGACAGTTCGTTATTATTTTATGGTAGCTTTAGAGTACGAAATAATTGCAACTGCGAAAAATGTGTGCTGTGAAAGAGAAAATTAGAGGATGAGCAGATATTTTCAAAAAATTCAATATGTGATAAAATTTTTATCGCTAAGCCGACTAACGCCGAATTAAATCCCGAATCCTGTTTGATGATAGTACATTTGTGTACCAAATTTCAGCTAGATATCTGCTAAATTGTGGAAGACGAAACGAAAACAAACTTAAAAAAAAATACAAACTTCGCTACCGGCGTGATGTGACATATTTATCACAGAATAACTGTGCTACATCAATACTAAAAAATTCTCGTAAAAACAGTGAATAATAATGATAAACATTTGGCCACAGGATTAACAAATTACATTCTGGAGATGCCGGAAACAATTAAGTATATCATGAGACACTCTATAACAATAATAATTGTCCGACTAAAAAATTCTCGTAAAAACAGTGAATAATAATGATAAACATTTGGCCACAGGATTAACAAATTACATTCTGGAGATGCCGGAAACAATTAAGTATATCATGAGACACTCTATAACAATAATAATTGTCCGAAACCTTCAAATGTTTACGATTATCATTCGCTCTTTTTACGAGAATTTTGTAGTTTTTATCCCTAGCAATCACGACAACTGTCAAAGTGATCGAAAAAATAACGGTGGTCGAAGTTGTTTTCTGCACAGAAAAAACTTTCGGTAATGGTCGAAATGACTTTCGAAACAACCAAACGAAAAAATCTGAAAGTTGTTTTTCCGTTGCTGGAACCAATGAGTGACCGTCAAAACAACCTTCGCGTAGACATCGGGAAGGTTGCTTTTTGGGTTGCTCGAGACCGTCGAATGACCGTCAAAACAACCTTCGCGTAGACATCGGGAAGGTTGCTTTTTGGGTTGCTCGAGACCGTCGAATGACCGTCAAAACAACCTTCCCGCTAACTCTGGGAAAGTTGTTTCGACCTGATGGTCTCCGTAAAAACGAGTGATGCCCACAAATGCACTTGCCCACAAATATGATTGGATACATGAGGATTGGACACATCATATTGGACACACAAGTTATTGGACACATCGAGATTGGACACACAAGTTAGTGGACACACAATTCATTGGACACATCGTGATTGGACACAAGACTTATTGGACACATGATTATTGGACACACGAAGATTGGACACAAATTATTGGAGACATCAAGATTGGACACATACTTTATTGGACACATCGAGATTGGACACACAAGATATTGGACACATCGAGATTGGACACACGAACATTGGACACACAAATTATTGGACACACGAAGATAGGACATAAATTATTAGACACACGAAGATTGGATACAAATTATTGGACACACAAAGATTGGACACACAAATTATTGGACACACGAAGATTGGACACAAAGAGAGGGTTCCATCTGGCCACATACCAATTGTGCACGTTTCGATAGTGTTAGTAGTGATACTACTAAGTTGTGCACAACGACATTATGCACATTTTTTTGTTTTTGTACACGACTACTTTGTGCACAATTCTTTTTGTGCAAAACTACATTGTGCATAATTTTTTTGTGCACATTTATGTTGTGCGCAATTTTTTTGTGTACAATTATATTTTATAAAAAAATTTAAAAAGAAGAAAAGTCATATAGCTTTTTTACTTTTCCGAAACGGAACGTGAATGCTTTTTCGTGTGGGTGCAAAGTTAGATTTTATCCAAAATTGGGATGTACAAAGTCGGTCTTCGTATGTTAGCATCTGGGCGGCGTGGGTGCAAAGTCGGATTTGAGTTATAGAAGCTCGCGCTGAAACGTCCGCGCCGAAACGGCCTGGAGCCGAAAAATTCGGCTTCGAAACGACAGCGCCTAATCGTATAGGGTTGGAATAATTTGTATCCAATCTTCGTGTGTCCAATAATTCGTGTCCAATCTTCGTGTGTCCAATAATTTGGGTCCAATCTTCGTGTGTCCAATAATTTGTGTCCAATCTTCGTGTGTCCAGTAATCATTTGTCCAATAAGTCTTCTGTCCAATCGGAATGTGTCCAATAATTTGTGTGTCCAATCTCGATGTGTCCAATAACTTGTGTGTCCAATAATTTGTGTCCAATCCTCATGTGTCCAATCATATTTGTGGGCAAGTGGTTCCCTGCCGTAAAAACCACCGATGAAGATTTTGAAAAAACAAAAAAAAATTGTCTTTAATTTAACCGGTTATTTTGCGCTTTTACTGCATATTCGACTTTGTTCAATAATTTGATACGTGTTTGAACATGAACAAAGAATGTAAATTTCTTGTCACTGGTAGCCCGCGTAGAAAAAAAGAATCTTGTGAAGAATCTTTTAAAGAATCTTAAAAAAAGTCTTGAAAGAAACTTTAAAGGAATCTTGAAAAGAATCACGTATACGATCCGGAGCAAGATTTTTTCCAGGATTCTTTTCAAGATTCTTTCTATCCGAAAGCGTTCCGAGAATCTTACAAAGAATCTTCGAAAGAATCTTGAAAAGCGTCTTTAAGAGCATCGTGAAAAGATTCCGTCCATTAAACAGAAAAATCGTTGAAAGAATTTTAATGAAATTCTTCAGAGGAATCGAGCAAAACCTGTTGTTGCTTTCCCTTGGTGTCGAGACAGTATATTTCGGTACGTCAACGAAGGGTTAACCCCTCGTGTGTAGTCGAACTCAGAAAAGCTTTCCAGTCTTATATATACGCTGAGGCTTCAAACCACTTGCGAGAAACGCTCCGTCCGTTCGCCACCTAGTGACATCATACGAAACACTGGTGGACAATACTCCGCTAGATGGCGAGCGTTCGAAGCGTTTCTCGCAAGTGACTTGAAGCCTGAACGTATATAAGATTGCAAAGCTGTCTTGAGTTCGACTATACACGAGGGGTTTACCCTTCGTTGACGTATCGAAATGTATTGTCTCGACACCAAGGGAAAGCAACAACAGGTTTCGCTCGATTCCTCTGAAAATTTTCATTAAGATTCTTTCAACGATTTTTCTGTTTAATGGACGGAATCTTTTCACGATTCTTTTAAAGACGCTTTTCAAGATTCTTTGAAAGATTCCCAGAACGCTTTCGGATAGAAAGAATCTTGAAAAGAATCTTGCTCCGGATCCTATACGTGATTCTTTTCAAGATTCTTTCAAGATTTTTTTTAAGATTCTTTAAAAGATTCTTCACAAGATTCTTTTTTTCTACGCGGGAGGATTCAAAACTGAGACCTTGTGATTATTGCCACGCGCCTTAGACCACTCGGCTATTCACAACTTTAGGAATACATGTTTCGATTGTCTATTTGTAATGCAAAAAAAGTCTAATCATGTTATGAGTTTGTACAATTGTGTAAATGTGTCTAAAACTACATAAAAGTGCCCCTGGGTTGAAAATTAATAATCCATACAAATAATGTACAATTAAAGGAGCAAGATAACCCGTTAAATTAAGCGTAAAAACGATTTTTTTCTTCGACATTTACATGCGTTGTTTTGACAGTGACCACCGAGTCAAAATAACTTTCCCGGAGTTAGCAGGAAGGTTGTTTTGACGATGACTCTTTGGTTCCGGCGACTGAGAAACAACTTTCAGATTTATTTTTGTTTGGTTATTTGGAAAGTCATTTTGACAATTACCGAACGTTTTTTTCGTGCAAAAACAACTTCTACTCAGCATTATTTTTTTCGTTATTTAGACAGGTGTTTTTGCGAAAAAATTAAAGTTATCGTGATTGCTAGGGATATAATAGGTGTTTTGGGATAAATACATCATATTATACAGATAGAGGTTGACTGAGATAATTTTATAATTTTTTTTTAAGTTTGTTTTTGTTCAAAGGTCCATAATTATTTAGATATCTAACTTTAATTTGGTTTACAGGTAGAATATTATCAGACAACGGTTGCGATTTAATTTCGCATTAATTCTCTTAGGGATTGAAATTTCATGACGTTTTGAATTTTTTAAAAATATTTGCTCACCCTCTATTTTTCACTTTCACAGCACATATTTTTCGCAGTTGCAATTATTTCGTACTCCAAAACTACGATAAGACAATAACGGACTGTCGCAGTGATATCCAGAATCTCTACACTCATGTAATGCAAAAAATGTGAACATATACATGAGAATTTTCACTGAAAAAAATTATTAAAACAAGAAAATTTAAAAATTCCGCCGCGACCTCTACATATTTTTTTATCGCATCTATGATTTATAAGGATTTTTTTTCATAATAGAGAACAGTTTTGAGGGGTGCACCGCAAGAAAAAAAAATATTGTCAAAATGGACCACTCTAATATCTCTCTATATTATAAAAAGATCTCGCCGCCGCCGCCGTGTAGGATAGTCCCTCACGGGCCGCCGAACCTGGATTATTCTAAGTCCCTCAAGGGCCCCCGAGCCTGGATTATTCTAAGTCCCTCATGGGCCCCCAAGCCTGGATTATTCTAAGTCCCCATGGACACCCCTGATTACCCAAAATCCCCTGATTATAATATATATCTATATTATAAAAAGATCTCGCCGCCGCCGCCGTGTCAAGAATCGAGGGACTTAAAAAAATTCAGGGGGGGCACCCCAAGCCCGTATTTTTCTAAGTCCTTTTCAAAAAACATAGGTCCCCTAAGGGTGGGGGGCACCCTTGCGGGGGGCACTTCTTTTGGGGGAGATTGCGAGCGGCGAAGCGCGCAAGCCACAATAAAATCCTAGTATATATATATATATATATATATATATATATATATATATATATATATATATATATATATATATATAGACAGTATTTTGTAAATAACCTAAAGAACCTTAAATAAATAACTTAAAGAACCAAAAGAACCTAAATCAACTAAAAGGAAATTCTCGCATTTAAAAATGAAAAAATCAGTAACAAACAAAAATCTTGCATTTTGAAGAAAAAAATGCAGATGACAAAAATCGAGAAAATGGGTGAAAAATAAATTTTAACATCTCAAAAAATTAAACGGCAGTACTTGGTGAGTTTGCCTATATAGTTTATCATTATTGAATGGTCATATTAACTATAGAAACTCGCCAAGTACTGCATTTAATTTTTTGGGATGTTGAAATTTATTTTGCACCAATTTCTTTCCTCGACTTTTGTCATCTGCATTTTTTTCTTCAAAATGCAAGATTTTTCTTTTTGTTACTGATTTTTTCACCTCTAACTGCCAGAATTTGTTTTTTAGTTGATTTAGGTTCTTTTGGTTCTTTAAGTTATTTATTTAAGGTTCTTTGGGTTATTTAAAAAAATACTGTCTATATACATATATCAAGAGACGCGGCAGCTTCTTGAGACAAGTACATTTACAAGAAGCTGCCGCACTATCTTTTACTCGAAGCAACTCGTTTTAGCCACTATTTTCCGAGGTTAATATGTTATATTGATCAAATGATAGCGCTTTGAAGATTTTGTTAGATATAATAAGATTCTGCAGCAAAAAATATTTCGTTTGAGACTAAAACGACCTTCGTACCTTTCTTCAGTACCCTGATATCCTGATTTATGTCTCGAAACTTGTCTGAAATATTTCAAAAAGTTCAGTCGTTTTTCGCACAGACGGGATCCTAGTTCGCACAGACGGGATGGTAGCTTCGCACAGACGGGATCCTATCTTTCGCACAGACGGGATCGTATCTTTCGCACAGACGGGATTCTATAAGATTATTAATTTTAATTTATATTTTTTTGAAACAGAAGTAATATATATGTGTTACTATTTTTTTGATATTCAGTGGTTATATATTCACTTATTCACTTAGTTTCGGAGGTTATATCAGTCTTTCCTAGTATTGGCACCAGTGAATCATTTGATGTGGAAAGTGATAAAAAAAGTGATTTTGTATCTTCTGATGTGAAAAGTGATGATATTATTATTATATGCAGTGATGGTTTTTAACTGTTTCAATAAATTCAGTTGTTATTTATTATTTGTAAGCATTCTTGACTAGTCAATCATCTTGTTTTGTATCCGAACCTTATAATATCATGTAACATAATACCCGATTTTTATTGAGACTATTTTATCATTCATGAATAAAAGAAGGATTTTGTTATTCCTATACGTGATAATTTTTATAGTGTAATAAAGTTTATTAAAGATTTTTTATTTTTTGCTACTTTGTGATTGACTTTCAAGCTCCCAATGACATGCGGTGAAATATGTGCCTCTTGGTGAAATGAAATATCAAAACTAATACAGAAATACTAATTATAGAGTGTTCTTCAATTTATATGCATAGCAAGTTTTATTTTTTTAATAAACTTAATAAAATCAGTGGTTTTTCTGTCATTAACTGAGATTTGCGTAATCCAGTTTCTTAACGCAACCTCATAATGACACTTAACATCATCTAGCCATATTGTCTGTTTATGTACTAAATTCAGTGACTTTCTATGTTTGTTGGTTGATTATTTACTCTTAAGCTTCTGATGTTATCTGGTAAAATTTTGTGGTTTCTATTTGTTTAAACATAATTCAATCATACGCAATCTCCCAAAGTCATTTGATATGATGGTGAGTCGCTTGGTTTAACAAGTTATCACAACTGACACAGGAATAATAATGTGTTTTTCAATTTCTATGTGTAACAAGTTTTATTAATTTATATATGTAACAAGTTTCATTTTTAATATATTCATAAAAATCAGGGGTTATTCAGTAATTAACTGAAATTTGTATACTATAGTTTGTTCGAACCTGCAACCAACACCATACAGCTAAAAAGATGATTTATATTTGGTGATTTCTGTGAGTTTTATTAGTTGCTTCATGATTGACTCTGAGCTCACAATGTCATTCGATGAAATACTGGATTTTTTTATAAGAGAAGTTATGAGAACTGAGAAAAAATTAATTAATAAAGTGTAGTAAATTTATATGTGTAACAAGTTTCATTTTTAAATAAATTTGGTAAAGTTAGTGTCTATTCGGGTTTAACTTGGATTTGTGGATTAATGTTTTTCGCAATCTGCACTTTCTTAACATTGTCCAGGAAAAAGTCAATTTTTATTAAGATAAATTATTGGAACAAACAGAGGTGGTGTGACCTTTGTAATATACATTTTTTTCTAAATTTAAATAGAGTAACAAAGTCACCTAGAAAAGACATGAAAGCTGTCAGTCTTAATTATATAATGTTGAGATAAACATCGTCTTTACCGATTTGTTTTGTTAAGTCTTTGTTTCTGCATTCAGGCTGATAACTATTTTGTTTTTTTTTTCTAGTTCTCCCTGCGACTTTCTCATGTTAAGACGTTTTCAATATTTTTCTCAAATAAAATCTCCGAATATTTCGTACAAAAGTGTTTATCCTCTGGTAAAATTCAACAGGTTGTGGGCCCAGAAGCATTGTACGACAAATATTTTCGGGAAACAGTTTGAGATGTGCGAACAAACGTAAAAGTTCGTAGGCGCGTTTTTTTTTCTGTAATTATCTCCCTGCCATGTGCGAAAGTGGAAATAAATAATCTTCAGAATGGAGCAAGAACTTTCGAGAGTGACGAAACTGTCAAACAAGGAGACATGGGCAATTTGAAAGTTCCAAATTCGCGTAATTTTGAATGCTCATGGTGCATACGAGGTTACATCGGGAACGAATATGGCACCAGCCCTTGACGGAGGTGTGGACGAGGCGGCACAAACTACACACGCGAAGGAGCTCGCTGCGTGGAAGAAACTTGATGCTATGGCTCAAAATGTCATCGTGACGACCGTTGCACCGCAACCGACTTTCCACATAATTAATTGCGAATCAGCTGCAGACATGTGGAAGAAATTGTGTTCAATTTATGAGCAAAAATCGGAAGCAAGTATACACATGATACAACAAGAGTGGTATAACGCGACAAAACAGAAGTCTGATGATATTGCAACGCACATCGCTAAATTGGAAGATATTGCGCACAGACTCAAACTGATGGATGAAGGAAATTTCAGACTCTATGGTAATTACAAAAATCCTGATGACGTTACCGGAAAACTTCAGATATTTTGTCAGCGCGTGGGAGTCTGCACCCGCGGGAGAACGTACGCTTGATAATTTGAAGGCGAGGCTCATAACGGAGGATTTAAGAGTAAATGTGAAAGCAGATAAGAATAGTAATGCTCTTGCATCTAATGCACAACGCGAAAAATTCAAACACGACAGAGGTGATCCGAAAAGCTCGAAAAGACCCGGAAGATGCTTCGTATGCGGTGAAGCTGGACACTGGACTAGAGAATGTTCGCAAAGAAAAGGTGATAATGATTCGGGAGTGTCAGGAAGTCAAAGCAAACTCAATAACAAACCCTGTGGTGAAGGACTAGTGAGCGTAGCTCTCACATCTACACCGTCATAGCACACAAAAGATGTAGGTTGGATTCTGGACACCGGAGCGAGTGATCATATGTCCTGTAGAAGGGACTGGTTTATCACATATGAACCCTTTGATTCTCCTATGGATGTGTGTATTGGCGACGGAGGTTACATTGAGGCACATGGAAAAGGCTGCATAAACGTTGCAATGTTCAACGGCGAGAGTTGGAATGAGAATCATCTTGTTGATGTGTTGCATGTTCCTAAATTGAAATTCAATTTATTCTCGGTAGGCGCGGGTCTCGATAAGGGACTCAAAATGCAATCAACGAGTACTACCTGTGAACTTGTCAAAAACGGGAGTACAATTGCAATGGGAATACGAAAAGGAAAGCTCTACGTAATGCAATTTAAAATTGAGGAGCCAAAATGACAAGATCCGCTACAGGCATATGTGAGTTCGTCTGATTCCTTACAAAATTCACATGAAAAATTGGCCCACCAAAACTTCAAGCATGTGAGACAATTGCTCCAAAAATGGCGAATACCTATCGAGGGGGTTAACGATCCGTTTTGTGAAGCTTGTACTATGGGAAAAATGCATAGACTTCCATTTCCCGAAAGCGAGTCAAAATCTGAAAAGATTGGTGACATTATACACGCCGATTTATGCGGACCTATACCTGTGAAGTCTCTTGGCGGATCAAGATATTTTCTATTACTGAAGGATGACCATTCTCATTATCGTGAAGTTTATTTTCTCGAGAGTAAGGCAGAAACTACTAGCTACGTGGAGAAATTTCTCAGAAAAGCGGAGCAGCATTGTCCAAAGGGTATTCGATTATTTCGGACGGATAATGGCCTGGAATTTATAAACAACGAGATGAAAATTGTGACTGAAACACTCGGAATACGTCATCAACGTACAGTCGCGTACAGTCCTGAGCAGAATGGTTCCGCAGAAGGAGATAATCGAACCTTGAAGGAAGCAGGACGAACTCTAATTTTTGCTAGCGGTCTCGGAGTACAGTTCTGGGCTGAAGCAATTAACACAGCCGTAACGACATTAAATTGGACCGGAACGAGTAGCATTAAAGGAGCAACACCGTCAGAATTGTGGTTTCAAAAGAAACCAGATATCAAAAGACTACACATTTTTGGCGAGGAAGTATTTGCACACGTGCCTAAGGAAAAGCGACGGGCTCTTGATGCAAAAGCAAGAAAGGGATATTTTATCGTTTACGGGGAAGAAGCTCAAGGTTTCCGGATCTGGTATCCCGATGATAATAAGATAGTAACCGTGAGAGATGTGGTATTCTCAGGAAAATTCATTGGATCCACTACAAAAGGTATGGAAGAAAATCAGATAGATTTTTTTAACGATTTCTCTTTGGAGGATCGAGAAAGAACTGATAATGACGGTCAAGATCAAGAGGACGACAACGTGCAAGAAGTTGAACTAGAGAATGATGAAGAACAGAAAGATAATCTAGTCGAGCATCAAGAAGAACCTGCGGAGCCAGCGGGAGTGATCAATCGCGGAGAATAGAGAGATCGGGAACAAAGAGAAGGATATAATCTGCGTGACAGAAGAGGCTTGCAACTTCCTGAAAGATACCGAAATTTTCTTGGGAATATTTTTATAGCTGAATGCGAAGAGCCACTCTCGTACAGACAAGCTATCAGAAGCAGAGAAGCAGAACAATGGAAGAAGGCGATGGACGACGAATTCAGATCTCTCAATGAAAATCAAGTATGGGAACTCGTTGAAGCACCGGAGAATTCGATACCAATTGATTGCAAATGGACCTATAAGTTAAAAAGAGATGTTAGCGGAAAAATTTATCGATTTAAAGCGAGACTTGTTGCACGTGGTTTCAGACAACGGGAAGAAATAGATTATTCAGAGACTCACAGTCCTGTCGTTCGATTTGATTCTATTCACACAATTCTTGCAATAGCTGCTAATGATCGGATGAAACTCAAACAATTCGATGTCAAAACGGCTTTCTTGTATGGTAATATCGAGGCAGTTATTCATATGCAACAGCCACAAGGATATGAGGATGGAACAGGAAGAGTTTGCAAACTGAAACGGAGTTTATACGGGTTGAAACAGTCCTCTTGTTGCTGGAACACACGTTTCACTAACTTCTTGAAGAAATTCAACTTAAAAGCAACAAAAGCAGATCCGTGTGTTTTCACCAATCAAAACAACAATGAAAAACTAATCTTCGCTATTTACGTAGACGATGGATTAATTGTTTCTAAAAATCAAGCTCTAATTGATGAACTCCTCGATGGTTTCAAAAAAGAATTTGAAATTAACATACAATGAAGGAAATATGTTTCTGGGTATACATATAGAACAGGAATCAGATAGTTCAATCTTTCTGCACCAGAAAACCTACACAAACAGGATTTTGGAGCGTTTCAAAATGACTGAAGCGAATCCTGTTCGATCCCGGCTGATCCACACCAGGAATTAAGTTCTCTCGGGCAAGCGGGAGACAAAAATAAAGCAACAACAGCCCCTTATCGCGAAGCTATTGGTAGTTTAATGTACTTATCACTCGTAACAAGACCGGACATCACTTTTGCGGTACATCGTGCAAGTAGATATCTTGAAAATCCTTCGGCCACACATTGGAAGACTGTCAAACGGATAATTAAATACCTGAAAGGAACAATCGGCTACGGCTTGCACCTTAAGAGCGGCAAGAAGAAAGATTTAGAAGCCTACAGTGATGCAGATTACGCGGGAGAATTAGAAACGCGTCGATCCACAACAGGATTTGTGTTAAAATTCGCATCAGGGACAATTTCTTGGAATTCGCAAAGGCAATTGCATTATCAACGACTGATTCGGAGTTCATAGCGGCATGTCAGACTACAAAGGAGATTGCATGGACGAAATCGCTTCTTAAAGAATTGTTGAATGTCGGAGACATACAAACGACGCTATTCATGGACAACCAAAGTGCCTTATGCCTTGTAAAAAATCCAGTTTTTTACAAACGAGTAAAACACATCGACATTCGTTACCATTATGTACGAGAACGATATACTGAAAAAGATTTTTCATTGGAATATGTTCCATCGGATGAACAACAAGCATATATTTTGACAAAGCCGCTAACTCGACAAGCATTTCAACGTAACCGAAATGGTTTGGGAGTCAAAGAAGTTAAGAAGAATTCCGAAGATGCAATCGACAAAAATCGATAAAGCCGAAGCGGGAGTGTTGAGATAAATATCATCTTTACCAATTTGTTTTGTTAAGTCTTTGTTTCTGCATTCAGGCTGATAACTGTTTTATTTTTTTTTCTAGTTCTCTCTGCGACTTTTTCATGTTAAGACGTTTTCAATATTTTTCTCAAATAAAATCTGCGAATATTTCGTACAAAAGTTTTTATTCTCTGGTAAAATTCAACATATACAGGTCCTGAAATAATAACGATAGCACAGATCACATGACATTAATCAAAATTATCTGTATTGTTGATTTTGTAGTTCTCCATGAAAAAATACCTACAATTTTCATCTTGATATTTATACCGTTTTTTAATGTGGCAGTGTTTTTAGGATTCTGACTGTGATTTTGGGGATGTTATGAGGATTTTGAGGAGACTTATAGTCTCAATTCTATAAATGTACTAATATGGAAAGATCGTTGTAGTTTATAGTAGAAAACTTAAACTAAATCAATGCTTTATTATTATTAATTATTTGAAAAACACATTACTTTTATAAAATGTTATCCTCTTTTATTCTCTTTGGATGAACCAAGGATTGATGATTCAATATAGACTTTGCAAAAAGTGTTGAAATCCCCCCAAAAAACACAATGTGCAAAAAAATTTAGACAAGAACATTTCCGTGAGTGGTATCAACACCCCAATGAAAAACAGTGTTTCAAAAACTTGAGCCATAAAAAATGTATCAGCACAAAAAGTTGTGAAATAAACTAAAAATATCTGCAGCAAGTCAAGTACATGTTGTTCAACATATATCTCTCTATATTATAAAAAGATCTCGCCGCCGTGTCAAGAATCGAGGGACTTACAATAATTCGGGCTCAGGGCTTGGCGGAAGGGGGTGGGGCTAAAGGCTTGGGGCTAGCCCCAGCCCCTGGGTCTAGCCCCACCCCTTTACGCTAAGCCCCGAGCCCGAATTATTCTAAGTCCTTTTCCAAAAACATAGGTCCCCTAAGGCTGCGGGCACATTTGGGGGGGGCACCCTACGGAGGGGGCACCCTTGGGTGGGGGGCGATTGCGAGCGCGCGAGCCACAATAAAATCCTAGTATATATATATATATATATATATATATATATATACACATATATATATATATATTGTAACGGAACGCCTTACCCCCGGCGAGAAACTTGAAAATAACGTTCCGTTCAACCGTTGAGTATTAAACCACAACGGCTCGAGCACATACACCGCATCGTAGAAACTCGCGGATTCAAACCGATCAACGATCAAACGGATGGCAGTTGCCAGCCTCTCTGGTAGTGGGGCGAACAGTGTAAAAGCCAGCCACTTGCTACGATCTTCTCTCTTTAGACACCCAACTATCCTGCGAAAAGGACCCTCTAGTATTAAGACTTATTATTATATTTCGACTCTTACAGGCCTCAATATTGCATTGACACTTGTTAAGAGTTTCCTTGAGCGCAGCCCAGCTCGCCCGATTGCCTGAGTATTGCACTCACACTTTCGGTTTTTCCCGTGAGCACGCCCAGCTTCTGTGTGCCTTAGCATTGCGCTAACACGCACAGTTTCTTCTCATCTTTTCTATCCTCAATGTTCCGTCAAAATATTCGTTAGAATATCGTCCTATCTTTTTCCGCCTTTAAAAACATCCTGTAGGCCTCGATATTGCATCGACACCTACTTCCACCGTACCAATAGTTTACATAGGCCTCAATATTGCATTGACACCTATTCCAGTTAAAAACCCAAAAAACCGCATTAATCCACGCTTCCTGTAGGCCTCGTTGTTGCAACGACACCTACAACCCCAATCTAACTCCACTATTTGAAATACCGGCCTCGTTATTGCAACGACACTGGTATATGCATCTCTCCTTTGCCTCATCTTCGTAAACTTTCTTGGCAGTGGTCAGGGATCTCACTCACGCTCCATACTCGAATATACGCGCAGGCCTTGGTATCGCACCAACACTTGCCCGTGTCTCGCATATGATCTACTAGAGCCTGGCGGACGTCAAGCTCACGCACTTTCTCACACACACATAACAAGAAATTTAAATCTGAGCATTTGAACTATAATAAATCTGTCTCGAAATTACGGAAGCCTTCGTAATTAAGAGTTTCGAGCATTTAAACTTTCTTTTTCACTTATCGAGTCACGTTTTTATAGATTTAAAGGGATTTATTAATTAAATTGTCACATATTAGTAATAAACTCTTGCTTATATAATAGTCGGCAATTGTCTTATTTTTCGTCGTTGCGAAAAGTTACAATAGAGCGATAATGTCAATTTGTTGAAAAATTCAAAACATCATAAAATTTTAATGGTTCAACCGATCTTAACCAAATTCAATAGCGATCACCGGCGTATGAAAGCTCACATTCATACCAATTTTAAGATCAAAATCTCGAAAATTGAAAGAGTTATCGCGTAAACAGACATTTTTCAAAAAATTAAAAAACGCGTAATAATTGAACGATGAAGTGGACTTTAACAAAAATCTGTATGAACGATGAGGCTTGATCCCTCTATCTATTGTCCAAATTTCAGCTTGATATCTCAATGCATTCCCGAGTTATAAAGGTTTACATTTTTCGATCGTGTAACATATACACACACACACACAATACATACAGACATTTTTTTCTAAATCACTTTTCTCGACGTCTTGGCCCATTCTGAGTGTACTGACATGAAAATCTCGAAAACAAAAAAAGTAGAACCTTGCACATTGCTTCCTCATTATTTTTCGCTTTTTACAAAGCTCCCTCTGTGAGGAAGCAGTATGTTATTCAATTTTGGCTTCCTCATAGAGGAAGCTTTGTAAAAAGCGAAAAATAATGAGGAAGCAATGTGCAAGGTTCTACTTTGCATCTTTTTTTTTATACCTTGTGTCTCTTTTGCAGAGGTGTTTTATACAGCTATAAATCACCTCTGCAAACACCGTTACATCTAATTTTGATTAGATACAAATTTTTGTCGTACTTTCTCAACTTTTCCGGAAGTTATAGCGAAAATCTACATTTTTTTTTAAATGAAAAATGGTGTAAAATCCGAACGACTTTACCGATCATCACCAAATTTGGTACATGGCATTTCTGAATGTTATTTTTCGTCTGTACAAAATTTATGTTCATTTGTTGAAATTCGAC
>OZ019968.1:21461681-21496681 GCA_963970395.1 Ephialtes manifestator
ACGCACGCACGCACGCACGCACACACGCACGCACGCACGCACGCACGCACGCACGCACGCACGCACGCACGCACGCACGCACGCACGCACGCACGCACGCACGCACGCACGCACGCACGCACGCACGCACGCACGCACGCACGCACGCACGCACGCACGCACGCACGCACGCACGCACGCACGCACGCACGCACGCACGCACGCACGCACGCACGCACGCACGCACGCACGCACGCACGCACGCACGCACGCACGCACGCACGCACGCACGCACGCACGCACGCACGCACGCACGCACGCACGCACGCACGCACGCACGCACGCACGCACGCACGCACGCACGCACGCACGCACGCACGCACGCACGCACGCACGCACGCACGCACGCACGCACGCACGCACGCACGCACGCACGCACGCACGCACGCACGCACGCACGCACGCACGCACGCACGCACGCACGCACGCACGCACGCACGCACGCACGCACGCACGCACGCACGCACGCACGCACGCACGCACGCACGCACGCACGCACGCACGCACGCACGCACGCACGCACGCACGCACGCACGCACGCACGCACGCACGCACGCACGCACGCACGCACGCACGCACGCACGCACGCACGCACGCACGCACGCACGCACGCACGCACGCACGCACGCACGCACGCACGCACGCACGCACGCACGCACGCACGCACGCACGCACGCACGCACGCACGCACGCACGCACGCACGCACGCACGCACGCACGCACGCACGCACGCACGCACGCACGCACGCACGCACGCACGCACGCACGCACGCACGCACGCACGCACGCACGCACGCACGCACGCACGCACGCACGCACGCACGCACGCACGCACGCACGCACGCACGCACGCACGCACGCACGCACGCACGCACGCACGCACGCACGCACGCACGCACGCACGCACGCACGCACGCACGCACGCACGCACGCACGCACGCACGCACGCACGCACGCACGCACGCACGCACGCACGCACGCACGCACGCACGCACGCACGCACGCACGCACGCACGCACGCACGCACGCACGCACGCACGCACGCACGCACACACGCACGCACACACACACACACACACACACACACACACACACACACACACACACACACACACACACACACACACACACATACATACGGACATTTTTTCTAAACCACTTTTCTCGACGTGTTAGGTGATTCTAAGCATACTGACATGAAAATCTCGAAAAAAAAAAATTTCACGAAAACAAAGCTTCCTCTATGAGGAAGCAAAAAGTAATGGGCAACGAATATGAGTTCCATTACTCATTAAAAAAGTAATGGGTAACGGATATGAGTTCCATTATTCATTAATAAAGTAATGGGTAATGGTCCTGAATTCCATTTTGCATTTTTAAAGTAATGGGTAAAAAAAACGATAATGC
This sequence comes from Ephialtes manifestator, assembly GCA_963970395.1. Classification (NCBI taxonomy): domain Eukaryota; kingdom Metazoa; phylum Arthropoda; class Insecta; order Hymenoptera; family Ichneumonidae; genus Ephialtes; species Ephialtes manifestator. The sequence goes on from OZ019968.1 coordinate 21,463,128, forward strand.
ATTAAAAAAATAATGCATTATTTCCAACTCTGATCTGATTCATGCGCAGAATGGAAAACATAAGAACTTTGCTTAAGATAATATTGAAAAGCTTATGCAAGTCAGTCGACAGTAAAAAATCCTTTCATCGAGTACCAACAATACAGTGCGTTGGGCATTTTCATATATAATAGGATTTGGATGATATTGAATTTCCAAAATCTTTTTTTTTATCTGTCTCCCTCCCCTTAATAGTTCAATAATTCTAATTGTTTTTAATTTTTAATACTTTTTTTCTATGTCGACATCTACGAAGCCAAATTGCTCTTGTCAGCATAGGATCTGTCGAAACCCTACTGACAGCTACAAAGCCAAACAGCTCTTGTCGCTTGTTAATATTTCAATCAACTACAAATCCGAACAACTTTTGTTAATGAACGACCGAAAATTTATGCAGACACTGATTAAAAGAAGGTTAATCACGGCAGATACTTACTGAAATGAGGTTAGTCACGGCAGACACTGACTGAAACGATACTCGACTGTAAACGTAGACAGCAGTCAAAAATAATCCCATAAACGATGAAGCACTGGGGTCGAGAACGCAATGCGATTGTTGTCAACACTCATTTATCACACACTCATTTATAAAAAAATTAATTAATTTCGGCACTGATTTAAAGTATTAAGCATTGATTTAAAATATTACGCACTGATTTAAATTTAAATTATTAAACACTGATTTAAAGTATAAAAATACCCGAATTATAAATGTACATTTCGCGTCGAGTCGCTACCGCGACTCTTGATGCTGTCGGCTGTGCAACACGCGCTGACTGACTGAACAGCTGGCGACTATGTGACGTCACACACTGGTTGCTCGCGAGTCGCCACTCGCGCCTGCGCGCGGCGCTTCTATATAATGTACCGACAAATCGTAGTGTGACGGCAACATTAATTTCTTTTTTAACTTGGCGTCGAGTCGCTACCTGTTGTTATATTCCCCTTTGCAGCAGGATTGGCGTGGGCGAGCAATAAAAAGAGCCGATTACAAAGTAGAAAAGTATTTATTGAAGATGAAGCGTGTGTCGTCATTTACATGGAAAAAAAGGAAGTGACTACGCTAGGTGCGTAGTAGTTGAGAACATGAGACTCTTACTGCTTGAGTCAATGCTATAACTATAGCCTCGTGTCGCGCTCTGTCGGCATGCCAAACCGATTGGTTTTTTCTTTTACAACACTCCCACTTCGGGTTGACATGTCGCTCGCGCTTTTTTCGTCGATTACATTAATTTTTTCGCGTAGATATTCGAATCTTGACTTGCTCAGCGGTTTCGTAAACAAGTCGGCCAGTTGCTCGCATGTATTGATATACTCGGTTTCGAATTTCTTTTGCTCGTAATGAGCTCTAACGAAATGATAACGCACTTCAATGTGTTTTGAATTTTTAGTGACTTGCGGATTTTTTATTGACTTTATGGCACTTTGATTGTCAATATACATGACAGGAACTTTAATTTCAGAGCTGACTAGCTTTTTAATTAACCCATCTAACCAGACTAGTTCTTTACAAGTTTGTCTCGCGGCTATGTACTCTGATTCCATAGTTGAGAGCGCTACCGATTTTTGTTTTAAGGAACCCCAAACTACCGGTGCTTCCGCGATTTTTAAAACAAAACCGCTTGCGGATTTTCGAGTACGTCTATCTCCAGCAAAGTCCGCGTCGCTGAAGGCGTCTATTTTCAGGTCTTTCCGAGTGCGTGGAAAGAAAATACCGTGGGTTAACGAACCCTTAACATATTTTAAAATTCTTTTTATGGCGTTCCAATGAATCTTTTGAGGATTCTCTGCGTATTGGCTCACAGCGTTGACGGCGAAGGCTATATCCGGCCTTGACACTGTCGTCAAGAATAGCAGGCTACCCACGGCTTCCTTGTAGGGTACGTGAATGGTTTCATCCCCTTGGCTCGGATCTTGAAGGCTCAGGTCCGTATGTTGATCCGCTGGGATGGATACAGCGTTGCCATCGCCCATGCGGAAGCATTCGAGTACCTTCCTTGCGTATGACTCTTGGTTGACGAATATCGAACCGTCCGGGTAACGCTGAATCTCCATTCCCAAGAAAAGGTCCAGCTGCGAGACTGTAATTTGCAACGCTGTGGACAAATGCTCTAAAAGCTTAGTTATTTTTTCTTTGTTAGTTGCAGCGATTAACCCATCATCTATATAAATTGCAAGAATTAAGGTTTCTTGATTATCGTGTGATATAAAAACACACGGATCCTCAGAAGTCGCAATTAGGTTAAATTGCTTTAAACATTGCACAAATTTCTGGTTCCAGCACCTTGCTGCTTGTTTCAGCCCGTATAGAGCTCGCTTGAGTTTGCACACTCGCGGGGTGCCGTCCTCGTGACCCTTTGGTTGGGCCATAAACACTTCTTCTGTTAGTTCGCCGTGCAGAAAGGCAGTCTTTACGTCGAACTGCGTAAGGTGCATTCCCGAGACTGCCGCGATGGCGAGAATTGCCCGAATCGAACCGAATTTGACGACCGGACTAAAAGTTTCATCGTAATCAATGCCTGGTCGCTGTGAGAAGCCTTTAACGACCAGCCTGGCTTTATACCTCTCCTCGCGGTCGCCAATCCCAGGTATTCGGCGAAACACCCATCGATTTTGGAGGATTTTCGATTGTGGAGGCGGTTCTACAAGCTGCCATGTGTTGTTCTGGTATAGTGACTCCATTTCGCTTCCATCAGGCTTCCATCCAGGCTGTTCGATCTGGGCTTTGGAGTGCTTCTTCATAAGATATCGGCTCCTGCCCCTCTGCGACGAAAATGTTTTCGAGGTCGAAGTGATAATCGCCGAACCTTCTTGGCGGACGCAAGTCCTCCCGGTTTCGCAGCTGACGTCCCGCAATTGGAGCTTGATTTGTTCCTTCTTCGTCGGCACAGCTACCACGTTCCTCTTCTCGTCTCTCTTCCTCGTCGCTATCCTCTTCAACGTCGTGAAATTGTTCTACGTCGTGATTTTGCTCGTCGCTGTGATTTTCCTCATCGCTGTGATCTTCCTCGTCGCTGTGATCTTCCTCGTCGCTTACAGGCTCCGGCGTCTGAATATTGGCAAATTTTTCTTCTGTTTCTTCGTTTGCGACTTCGGGCAGAAACTTCACATCCCGGAGAGTTTTGACCTTGGTTTCGTCAGGAAACCAGATTCTCGATCCCTTCGTATTTTCATCGTATCCGACAAAAAATCCCTTTTTAGCTTTTGCATCCCATTTTTGGCGTCGCTGCTTCGGGATGTGCGTCCAAACTTCTGTACCAAAAATTTGGTAATCCATTCTCTCGGCGGCTTTTCCGAACCATAGCTCGTGTGGGGTTTTTCCAGGTGTGCCGCTCGTGCCTGTACGGTTGATCACGTACGTTGCTGTGTTCACAGCCTCTGCCCACAATCTGAGCTCCATTTTTCTTGCATAGAGCATGCTCCTCGCTGCCTCTACTATTGTGCGATTGTCCCGTTCGATTGCGCCGTTTTGCTCGGGAGTGTAGGCGGTGCTTTTTTCGTGTTTGATGCCGTGTTGCCACATCAGTTGACGCATTGCCTCGTTTACAAATTCTGAGCCATTGTCCGTTCTCAAGGTTTTTATTTTCCTGCCGAGGTGAGTATCGAGTCTCTTAATTAATCCTTCAAAATGTGTTTTGACTTCGGATTTGTCATTTAAGAAAAAAACAAATTTGTAATGAGAATAGTCGTCCTTAAAAAGTAAGAAGTACCTGGATTTTCCGACTGATATATTCTCCATCGGTCCACAGAGATCGGCATGTATCAGTTCACCTGGTTCTTTAGATCTGGATCTGCTGTGAGCGAATGGCTTTCGACTCATTTTGCCTTGGGCGCATCCATCGCAATTCCAATTTTCCACGGCTTTCGTTTTGATGTTCCAGTTTCGGAGCATGCTTCGCACATGCTGAATATTTTGATGCGCCAGCCGCTCGTGCCAGGTCCTCAACGAGTGGCTCTCGGCTACGTGCGCTCGTTCTCGCTCTGCGCTGTTGTCGTTCACCTTGAATCGCATTTTATATAGATCCTCGTGACGGTCTCCCACTGCCACAGTATTTGATCCATCCTTTAATCGACACTGCTGGTTGTTGGATTCGAGTGTTAGACCTTTGTCTAGTGCTGAGGACATAGAGAGGAGGTTATATTTTAATTTTGGAACGTGAAGTACTGGGGTTAAGTGGTGTTTCTCCCACTTTGTTCCGTTAAACGACAAAATGTGTATTTCGCCGACTCCTTCTGCGAAAATTATGTCCCCATTTCCAACAGTTACTGGAACCGATGTGGAAAGCTTTGTATAGCCAGCGAACCAACTGCGTATCGGCGACATGTGCTGACTGGCACCAGAGTCCAGGAACCAATTTGTCGAGGATGCTACAGAAGTGACTGCACTTGCCTTTATTATTCCTCCGAAGAAAGCGCTGCCTTTGCTCTCGTTCGCTGTGCGCGCTGAGCTCGTTGTGGCCTGGTTCGTGGATTTCTTTTTGCTGCGACATTCGCTCTTCCAATGCCCAGCCTTGCCGCAGTTGAAGCAAGTCCCAGGCTTCTTTTCTTTTCCCTTCCGGTTTTGGTTCGCCTTTGTAGAGAACGCATTGTTTCCTTGGCTTTCGCATGCGTTCATGCGGAGCTCGTACATGGTGAGTCTCGATGTCAAGTGTTCTAGTGTGCGCTCCGCCTGGCTCGTTGACTCCCATGATGTTGCGAAGTTCGTTTGAACAATTATCTTTTGCGCTGCGCTGTCCAACTTGCTCCATTTCTCGAGCCTTTTTTCGAATGCTGCTGTTGCCTCGGCGTTGGCATTTTCCGCAAGCTCCGGTCTTGTCACTAAACCATTTACAACGTCGATGGCACCGTTCGCAGTAATAAACACGCGCACGTCGAATTTCCATAGTCCCCAATTTTATTTCTAAAAAGAGCCGATTACAACCCACATAGCACCGAAATATTTCTAAAACATTCTCGAAATATTCCTTTGCAACAATGCAATATTGCGAAAATATTGTGAAAGATGTTTAAAACATTTATAAAATATTGTAGGAATCTTGCAATGTCCGCTCAAAACGTTGCAAATATAATATTTCAATAATATTACAGAGCAATATTGTGTTAATATTACATTTTCCGCCCAAAGCTAACTCGTAAGAAATTCTACCGTTTTCAATATAATTTTTTGATTGCGAGTTTTTAAGCAGAACCATTGGATGTCCTCGATAATAATCTTATTAATTGGAAAAAAAAATCCCGTTCAGAATTCGAACTCACAACCTCACCTACGTACCATATCCATGTCGAATTAACGATGAGTAATTTTAAAAAGCGATCCTGCTTAAAAAATATATAACAATATTAGAGTTTCATTAACTAAATTTGTTCCAGAGGGGAATGCGGTTGAAAGAAACGTAAATTCTCGCTTCAAAGACTTACATCTACCTACCTATCAAACCTATTTAACGACTTAATGTCTATCACGCTAACCACTAGACTATCGATTACTTGTACAAACGTTATACTTTTATTGCCCATGTGTTCTGTCAACAAAGACTGATGAATTAAAAAATAAAGATTGAGCAACCTTTTAGAAGATTTCTGGTGCATAACAATCTTGTAAAAAAAATCGATTCATACCGTGCCGCGTTTTCCAATCAATTCTAATGAGGCTTCCAATTTCTGTCAGAATTTGTCCCCATTTCCAAATAATTATATGACGACTTCCCGATTGAATTTCAGTTTTTTCAAATCGAATGATACTCAATTGAACGAGGTGAATTTCTTTTTATCAACAAATTCAACTTTTTAAAACTAGTTTAGAAATTTCCACTTGAAACGTATTGGAATGTTGCAAAAAAGTTTCATTGTAATATTTGCAAAATCTAATCTGGAACCTTTTATTCGAAACTTTGTGAAATATTGTTGAAGAAATTGGATTGTTTGTTTCACAGGTAATGTTCAGAAATATTTTAAAAATGATTGGCAATTGTTTTACCTTTAACAATATTTCTGAACTTTAAGTTGACAATATTGCAATTAAATATTTGTGAATATTCGATTGGAAGCTTATGGTAATATTCCTGTGTAATGAAATATTCGAAATATTCCTGCAATATTTAGGCAATATTATGTGCTATGTGGGAAAGTAGAAAAGTATTTATTGAAGATGAAGCGTGTGTCGTCATTTACATGGAAAAAACGGAAGTGACTACGCTAGGTGCGTAGTAGTTGAGAACATGAGACTCTTACTGCTTGAGTCAATGCTATAACTATAGCCTCGTGTCGCGCTCTGTCGGCATGTCAAACCGATTGGTTTTTTCTTTTACAACACCACCGCGACTCTTGATGTACGTGAATACGTGAATCGAGATTGTGTGAGTGCGCTAAACGCGAAAAACTTTGAAAAGACCAGATATCAGCGATAAATGAACCGATTTTCTTGTGACAGGTCTCATTCGAAAGAAAAAAAAAATAGAAAATATTGATCATGATACACTTTTCGTTCGCGACATGTGATCAGAGATAATATGTCGGCAAATATAGGTTGGGACATTTAAAGTTGTGTGAGTGCGGCCGTACGGGAGGAACATAAAGTCGCTCGGCGAGAATTACTAAGAAAGATGCCAGATATCAGCATTAAAGAAACAGATTTCCTTGCCGCAGGTCTCATTTGAAAGAGAAAAAAAAAAAATAAAAAATATTCAACCTGACACATCTTTCGTTCTCGACGTGTGGTCAAATATAATTCGAGTTATAATTTGAAAACGGCCGGTGAGTGGCCGCCTTCGGAATAAATAGAGTAGCAGTAGCGACAGACAAATCGTAGTGTGAAGGCAACATTAATTTCTTTTTTTGGCGTCGAGTCGCTACCGCGACTCTTGATAGACAGTATTTTATTATATATATATATGTTGAACAACATATACTTGACTTGCTGCAGATATTTTTAGTTTATTTCACAACTTTTTGTGCTGATACATTTTTTATGGCTCAAGTTTTTGAAACACTGTTTTTTATTGGGGTGTTGATACCACTCACTTAAATGTTCTTGTCTCAATTTTTTTACACATTGTGTTTTTGGGGGGATTTCAACACATTTTGCAAAGTCTATATTGAATCATCAATCCTTGGTTCATCCAAAGAGAATAAAAGAGGATAACATTTTATAAAAGTAATGTGTTTCTCAAATCATTAATAATAATAAAGCGTTGATTTAGTTTAAGTTTTCTACTATAAACTACAACGATCTTTCCAAATTAGAACATTTATAGAATTGAGACTATAAGTCTCCTCAACATCCTCAAAATCAGAGTCAGAATCCTAAAAATACTGCCACATTAAAAAATGGTATAAATATCAAGATAAAAATTGTAGGTTTTTTTTTTATGGAGAATTACAAAATTAACAATACAGATCATTTTGATTAATGTCATGTGATGTGTGTTATCGTTATTATTTCAGGACCTGCATATAATTAAGACTGACAGCCTTCATGTCTTTTCTAGGTGACTTTATTACTCTATTTAAATTTAGAAAAAAATTGTATATTACAAAAGGCACACCACCTCTGTTTGTTCCAATAATTTATCTTAATAATAATTGACTTTTTCCTGGACAATGTTAAGAAGGTGCAGGTTGCAAAAAACATTAATCCACAAATCCAAGTTAAACCTGAATAGACATCAACTTTACCAAATTTATTAAAAAACGAAGCTTGTTACACATATAAATTTACTACACTTTATTAATTATTTTTTTCTCAGTTCTGATAACTTCTCTTTAAAAAAATCCAGTATTTCATCTGATGACATTGTGAGCTCAGAGTCAATCATGAAGCAACAAATAAAACTCATACAAATCACCAAATATAAATCATCTTTTTTGTAGTATAGTACACAACTATAGTAGCAACTATAGTACACAAATTTCTGTTAATTACTGAATAACCACTGATTTTTATGAATATATTAAACAATGAAACTTGTTACATATATAAATTAATAAATCTTGTTACACATAGAAATTGAAAAACACTTTATTATTCCTGTATAAGTTGTGATATTTACGTGTGAAACCAAGCGATGCAGCATCATATTGAATGACTTTGGGAGATTGCGTATGATTGAATTATGCTTGACCAAATAAAAACCACTAAATTTTACCAGATAACATTAGAAGCTTAAGAGGAAATAATCAACCAACAAACATAGAAAGTCATTGAGTTTAGTATATAAACAGACAATATAGCTAGATGATGTTAAGTGTCATTATGAGGTTGCATTAAAAAATTGGATTACGTAAATCTCAGTTAATGACAGAATAACCACTGATTTTATTAAGTTTATTAAAAAAATAAAACTTGCTATGCATATAAATTGAAGCACACTCTATTATTATTTCTGTCTTAGTTTTGATATTTAATATCACCAAGAGGCACATTATCTCACTGCATGTCATTGGGAGCTTGAAAGTCAATTGCAAAGTAGGAAAAAATAAAAAAAACTTTAATAAACCTTATTACACTATAAAAATTATCACGTATAGGAATAACAAAATCCTTCTTTTATTCACGAATGATAAAATAGTCTCATTAAAAATCGGGTATTATGCTACATGACGTTATAAGGTTAGGATAGTAAAACAGGATAATTGACTAATGAAGAAAGCTTACAAATAAAAAAGAACGACTGAATTTATTAAAACAGATTAAAATCATTATTGCATATAATAATAATATCACCACTTTTCACATCAGAAGATACAAAATCACTTTTTTATCACTTTTCACATCAAATGATTCACTGGTGTCAATACTACGAAAGACTGATATAACCTCCGGATCTGAGTGAATATGTAACCACTGAATGTCAAAAAATAATAAAACAGTTCATTTATTACTTCTGTTTCTAATTCAATGTTTTAAAGTAATATGAATAATTAATAATCTTATATAAAATAAAATGGGGATACCAATCGGTTAGGTTCTCGTCTGTGCGAAACATAGGATACCGTCTGTGCGAAGCTAGGATCCCGTCTGTGTGAAAAACGACTGAATTTTTAAAAATATTTCAGACAAGTTTCGAGACATAAATCACGATATCAGTGCACTGAAGAAAGGTACGAAGGTCGTTTTGGTCTCAAACGAAATATTTTTGATGCAGTATCTTATTGTATGTAAAAAAAATCTTCAAAGCGCTATCATTTGATCAATATAACATATTAAACTCGAAAAATAGTGGCTAAAATCAGTTGCTTCGTGTAAGAGATAGTGCGGCAGTATCTTGTCAGTCGGTAAGTAGAGAGATAAATGTACTATATGAACTATATTGTTGGTACTCGATAAAAGGATTTTTCACTGCCATCTGACACCTCCGTGAAGTTAGCCGATGATTTTAATGAATCTGATTCTAAATTATCGGAATCGATTGGTGGTCATTGGTGGCCTAATTAGAGCATTTGGTGGTGAACCGTTTATTTTTTATTACAGTGGAACCTCTCATAGCGTACATAATGCGGGGACATGTACGCTAAGTGAAGAACCAATCAGACACGCGAAACCTTTGTGCCTCTCACTCTCTCTTATGAAATCGTCCAATCACAGCGATAAGATGAGCCCCTCCATTTACCGATGTACGCCCTAGCACTCACGATAACGGTGATATAACGGCCATAATGACGGAAAAAATGACAGTCGTTTTTGTACATCTTAATAACGGTGCGATTTTGGTCATAATAACGGTGTAACAGTAAAAAAATGACGGTGACCATGACTTTTCTCCTGGTCACCGTCATTTTTTTTGTTATTTTGGCAAAACGCGCCGTTATTAAAGTGTACAAAAACGACTGTGTCATTTTCCCTGTTATTCTGACCGTTCTCGTGAGTGTTAGGGCGCTACGAGAGGGTACGCTATGAGAGGCTCCAGTGTAATTAATCAAAATTGGCCGGTGAAGTTAGCCGATTTTTTTTTTTCACGAATTTAATTTTTTTGATGCCTAATCGATGTATAATCGTTTGGTGGTCAAGAATATCATAATTAGAACATTTGGTGGTCACTAGTTCTCGAGAAAAATTTAAAAAACTAATTTCCATTCGACAGAACCGGAAGCAAGGATATGGACAAATGTTTATGGCCGGTAAAACACATAATTCTAGACCGATTTTGCTTTGGGAGGTCTTAATCGATGCAGAAACGTTCCCTGATCATTGGTAGCCTTATCTTAACATTTGGTGGTCATTAATTAGCATATTCGATGTCCTCAAACGCACCCGAGCATTACAACCAGCATCGAACGCTGTGATTGGCTGACAGATGGGTACCGCGGTAATACGAACGGTATATGTTTCATAAAACGCATAATTCTTAACCGACAATGCTCCACAGGGTCGTTATCAAAGCAGGACGGGTTGATAACTATTGTTAGTCATTAATTAGATTATGAGATATTCTTATTCTTATTTCTGCGTTACGACGACTAACGACGAGTAGTTGAACTTTGGGATCGATCGATGTATACGCACGCAGGTCTATTGACATATATTCTCTTGGATAAAACTCACATTTCTAAACCGATTTCGTTCAACGAGGTCTTAATCGAAGCGTTAATGTCTGCAGATCATTGGTAGTCTAATTACAACATTTGGTGGTCATTCATTACGCTACGACGAACAAAGAACGCTGAGATTGACCGAGATATATGCTCACACGTCCATTGACTTACGTGTTTTTTAAAATAAAACTCATATTTCTTAACCGATTTCGTTCAACGAGGTCTTAATTTAACCGCCAATGTCCGCAGTTTATTGGTAGCCTAATTACAACATTTGGTGGTGGGCAGTTTTTTTAAATTAATTAATCAAAATTAGTAGGTGAAGATGGCCAATTTTTTTTTTTTTTTTCACGAATTTGATTTTTTTATATGTCCAATCGATGTATAATCGTTTGGTGGTCAAGAATATCATAATTAGAACATTTGGTGGTCGCTAGTTATCGAGGAAAATGTAAAGAATTAATTTCCATTCGACAGGCCCGGAAGCAAGGATATGGACAAATGTTTTTATGGCCGATAAAACACATAATTAATTCTAAACCGATTTTGCTTTGGGAGGTCTTAATCGATGCAGAAACGTTCCCTGATCATTGGTAGCCTTACCGTAATATTTGGTGGTCATTAATTAGCGTCTCAGCTGTCCCTAATCGTATACTCGTCCATTACGATCAGGGACGGAGTCTGGGATTGGCTGAGAATGGATACAACGGTATTAACGCACATGAAACGGACCATTTTAGACCGATTTTAAGCCACAAGGTCTTAATCAACGTAGAAACATCCAATAATCGTTGGTGGAGTGATCAGAGCATTTGGTGGTAATTATTTAATGTAAACGATTGCGTAAATCATATTCGCACATTCACATCAGCAACGAAAGCTCGGATTGGCTGAGAATGGGCACAGGGGCATTCACGTTGAGTATCCCCTTCTATATACTGTAACACGATTCTTTATTCCGAGATAATTCGGGAAAATTATCCCGGAGAATCGCTTGACAAATTCGGCACCCTGAAATACACAAAAATGCACTAGGGCGCCAGGCCCTTCTATTAATGCCTGAAGGGCCAAGAGGACGATCGAAAACCACGAATATGCTCGGCTAGGAGCGATAGGACGAGTCGTGGGGGGTTAGAGGGGAGAGTATCGCGAATAACCGCGAATAAAATATCACCAATATCAAAATAACAACACAATTTAATAAAAAAAGGTCACACAGAAAGTCTGGTTCCCGGAAGGGGAACCCGTGCTCGTCGGCACAACTGAGGCGATATAAAGAAAAATGGAAATATAATAAAGAACGAGAACGATCACAAAGAAGTAGAATCATATAATAAGGACTTAGAAATATCCCCAAAGAATTCGAATCAAATGCCCAGAATGAGCCTTATATAACCGAATAAGAAGGATATCAAAGAACAAGGATTCTACAAAAAAACTATGAACTCGAATCGAGCCGACTCTACGTACGAGCTAGTGACGGGGTGAGACGGGAAGCGTCTCACCTTGCGAACAACGGTTAACGACCGTTTTCCGATAATAAAAAAATACAATTTCGGGGTGCACACAGCACCTCAACAGTTTTTAATAAAGGCACTGACCCACCTCGAATACTTCCAACACGTATAATCCCAATAAGCTCAGGTTTCCTTCGATATAATACGTCGTAGACTTTTCTGACACTAGTACCTATGCCACGATGTGCTACTTCCGCGTCCAGCCAACAAGTGGCGATTTTTGGCGCGTGCCGATCACGCGGTGCTAAGCTAGGGCCGGCGCGGCGCGCGGAGCGGAGGGATTCGCATCCCTTCGCGTCACGAGAGATGGCGATGGTCGTCTCTCCGGAGCGAGCTAGTTGTCGTGGCGGAAGTCCGGGACTCTCGCGTTGCGATCCTAGGCCGCGGCTTGCTGCTGCCCTGTTGCTGGTGATCGGTGCTCTCCATCGCCGGTGGTGTACGTCATCTCGACGCATCAAAGGGGACATGTAAGACTCGAAATAAGTAGGATGTAAGCGCATTTTCTTAAATTAGTGGCCCTGGTCGGCTCGATTCGGTCGTCTCTCGGCAGACTTGCTCGAATTTTCGCGCCTCTAACGACGGCGTCGTCGTGCAGGCTTGCTGGCTGGACACTCTTCGATGCATTTTCTCTCAAGGGAGAGGGAGAGCTGCAGCGACACCGCCGTAACGCGAAATGCCGCGTTACAACTCCCCCTTCCTTAAACGCGCCCTCCCAGTGCGAGGTGGGGGGGAGGTGCTGTGCCGGCCCCTCCTTTTGTCCATCTAGCCATCTGCAGAGCCCGCTCGATCGACCAGACCAAGGCCAATAAGTCTTCCAATAAGCATTTTAACCCATCACCTTAGGACCAAAAAACCAAAGAATTTTCATGCCGGTCCCCTTAGTTCCCCCAGGTTACCCCTCGGGTGTAGGAGGTTTAGAGGGAAATAAACCCACAGCACTTTCGATTTCAACGTCTTTATTTGAGGGGAGAGCCCTAACTTGATTTTAGGGGAGAGCCCTACCGGGGGTCTCTCTAGTGGGGAAGGGGAGCGCGGGGACAGTTTCTACCCGTCGCCTCCCCCACCCAAGGAAACGAAAACTATAAAATAAAAAATAGACTCGAAAACGTAAGAACGAAAATAAAAAAGTACAAAAGAAATAATGTGAAACTTAAAGAATACAAAACAAAAGAGCAAAACGAAAGAAAGAATACAATGCAAAGAAAAATGTGGGCGAGCCAAAAGTCCCAAAGGAACAATTCCAAAAAATTACGCAATAACCTAGCCTTAATCCTACTAGATATAAGTGGTAATCTTACGACGAACGAAATGACCTAACGGGTATATCGTCGCAAGTGGGCGACGTGATGGCGCCCCACGGCCTTGCCGGTGAGGTCGACTAGCTCGACCACCACCGGAGACACGACGTTCGTCACGGTAAACGGTCCCGCGTACTTCGGAGCGAGTTTCGCGGCGACGTTCTGTGCCGCTGATGACAGAATCCTATTTTTTTTTAACACAATATCTCCGACGACATACTGGAGATCTCGCCGGCCCTTGTTGTAGTAGTGGGCCTGACGATCCGAGGCTTTACCGATGTGTTGAGTGACGAGGTCCCGGAGTTCAACAATTCGCTGCATCCGCTCAGCCCATGTCTTTCGGCTGTTCTTCGATATTTCGGCTGGGGGGTCTACCTCCCCTCGCATGAAGCTGGGAGGTCTTGGTTCCCTCCCACTATTGAGGAACATGGGACTGAGGTGGTTGAGGCTCGTGTGCGGAGCCGTGTTGTACGCGTACTGGAGCTCGTGTAGATGCTTGTCCCATTCACTGTGGTCCTTGCCCAGGTAGGAGGTGATCATTGTCTTAAACGTGCGATTCACTCTCTCCACTGGGTCGGCTTGCGCATGGTAGGGTGGCACGGTGGTCCGATAGATGCCGAACGTCTCTGCGTACTGCCTCAGGGTCTTGTTCACAAACTCGGTCCCGTTGTCGGTATGGAGCACTTCCGGAGCGCCCCATCGATAAATGATTAATTCTTCAAACGCGGTGATTATCGACTTCGCATCCGCCTTTTTCAAGGGGGCGACCTCGATGTACCGCGAGAATAAATCTTCGAAGATTAACAAGTACGCGTAGCCCGCTTTAGTACGAGGGAGAGGTCCAATGATGTCGGCGGCTACTACCGCCCACGGTTGGCTTATGGAGCGTTTGCCCATGAGGCCGGCTGGTCCTTGGTGTTCCACTTTGTGGCGCAGGCAAGTTTCGCATCGTCCCACGTAGTGCTTCACTTCGCGATACATGCCTGGCCAATAATAATGAACGGCCAGTCGGCGGTATGTGCGATCCACTCCCGGATGACCGGATGTTGGGTCATCTTGAACCTCCTTCAATACTCGTCCCTGATCTTCTGGCGGGACTACGAGTTTCCAAGCGTCCAAATCCGGTAGGGCGGCTTCCTTGAAGATGTTGGGCCGATAGTAATGTAGGTGACCTTCTGAGAAGGCCCATCCATCATACCGGCGGGGGTTCTTCCGAATAGCCTCTACCCTTTCTTCGTACCAAGTTTTCTCGAGGGTATCTTCCACGGCGCAAAGCTCTGACTGGTACGAGGTCGGTTGGTCTTCGTACATCCTTGACAAGGCGTCTGGTACCTTGTGTTCGGTGCCTTTCCGGTGGATGATGTCGCACTGCCAGGCCTGCAGTTTCATCCCCCATCGCGCCAGTCTACCCGCGGGATCCTTAAGATTCTGTAGCCAAGTAAGACTTGCGTGGTCGGTAACTACCGTGAAATGGTAGCCCTCAAGATACTGTCTAAATTTTTGGATGGCCCAGACCACTGCTAGACACTCTTTTTCGGTAGTGGTGTAGCGGGTCTCTGGGCCTGTCATAGTCCGACTTGCGCATGCTATGATGCGCTCTTCTCCGTCTTGGAGCTGGTGAAGTACCGCTCCGAGTCCTCTATCGCTGGCATCGGTGTGGAGGATGAATGACACCGAGAAATCCGGGTGCGTTAGCACCGGAGCCGTGACCAAAGCCTTCTTGAGGGCTTCAAACGCTTCTTCCTGGGCGGAGCCCCACTCCCAAGTAGCTCTTATGCTGGTGAGTTTGTGTAGCGGGGAGGCTATTTCCGCATACTCAGGGATGAACCGTCTATACCAAGAGGTCATCCCTATGAAGCGGCGGAGTTGCTTCACTGTCCGCGGTCTCGGGTACTCTAGGATGGGCTTGAGCTTGTCTGGATCGGTTTGAACTCCGTCCCGGTTGACTTTAAAGCCCAAATACCGCACTTCGCTCGCGCAGAATTCACACTTGTCGGGGTTAATCACTAACCCCGCCTCCTTGATGATGTCGAGGACTTTTCGGAGCCAATCCAAATGTTCTTCGAATGTCTCGGTTCAGGACATTCAGGTGAATGTCAGGGAGTCCAGCAAACGCTGGAAGGTGGCGGGAGCATTGCTCAGTCCATAAGGC
The DNA here is from genome assembly GCA_963970395.1 of Ephialtes manifestator. Lineage (NCBI taxonomy): Eukaryota > Metazoa > Arthropoda > Insecta > Hymenoptera > Ichneumonidae > Ephialtes > Ephialtes manifestator. The sequence goes on from OZ019968.1 coordinate 21,478,664, forward strand.
ATCCTTGTAAACTGGAGCAAGCCCCGACCCGGTACGGTGAAGGCCGTTATCTCCTTACTGGCGGGATCCATCGGGATCTGGTGGTAGGCTTGGCTTAAGTCAATTGTCGAAATGTATCTGGCTGACCGGAGCTGATCCAAGATACCGTCCATGTATGGCAGCGGATACGCATCTTTCTTCGTGACACTGTTGACTTTTCTATAATCCAGGCAGAACCGATACCCTCCTTTGGGTTTCGGTATTAAGACCACTGGAGAGGACCATCCGCTAGTAGAGTGCTCAATGATACCCTCCGCCAACATCCGATCGACCTCCTCTGGCATAGCTCGTTTCCGAATAGGTGTGGTGGGATAAAACCGTTGTTTGATCGGCTCGTGGCCTTCGACGTCGATTTTGTGGACTGCGAGGTTGGTAAGACCGAATTTGGCAGGTACTGGGTCGACATTTTCCTGCAAAAACTCAGTTAGTTGTTGTTTTTGTTCGTCGGCCAAGTCTGCGATTCCCAGTAACTCGTCGCCCACCATGGTTAGGGCCGCATGGTCGTAAAAGGGGTGGCGTTCTATGCTACCCACGACGGCCCATGTCTGGCTATGCCCGGCCATTTTAAAGCCGAAAACCTTGATAAAATCCATGCCCAAAATACAAGGTTGCGGGAGCTTCTCGAATATGCGAATGGGCATGGCTCGGATGGCCCCATCCACTTTCACATCGAGGGAGACTTCCCCCGATATTGGCTCTACCGCTCCGTTTCCCACGGTGACACGAACCCATGGCGTCGGGTTAATCGATTGGTGGAGTTGTGCGACTATTTCTAGGCCGGTTCTATCCAAGTAAGTCCGATTTGATCCACAGTCCACCAGTGCCCGGAGAGTCCGTTTCCCTACCCTGGCCGAGATGAATACTCGGTCATCCTGACCCCGGTGTTCGGGTACGTAACAAGATATCCGATCTATTTCGGTGACCAACGTTTCCGATGTGGATGACTCTCCGTGGTCCGCCCGTCCCATGGTTAGCAATTCTTCGGTGTCATACGACAGTTGCCCCAAGTTATTTTGCCCAATATGTTCCGATTCATTGGCGGAGGAATCCGTGGATCGCTCGGGAGGGGCTGACGCCCCCACCACCGAGGGTCCATCCCTCGACGCCGTTTTTTCCAAATTTCCGATTTCCAAAATGTCCTCGGCGGAATCTACCGGTGGGAAGCACTCGGGAGTGGCTACCGCCCCCTCGACCGAGTTTTCCTCCCTGGACGCTTGCCCGAGCAACGCAATGGAGCTGATCGACGTCTCGACCGGCTCCTCCGAAATTTTTAACGTATGCTGGGGGGCCAGGGTGTCTAATGTTATTCCCTGGACCACGTTTAGGGAGACCACCAGGAGACTCGTTTCTCACTGAAAGCGAGTCATCGTCCTTCGTCGAAGATTGTTTTTCCAAAACTACTTCACGACACCCCCTCTTCCTTACAGAAGGCCCAGGGGTCTCCAATACCGAATCTACCTCATGTACCACTGCCGGGGGCGGAACCTCCGACGATGTTGTCGGAGGGCAGCTCCCGGCCAGCGGCGGGGTATTTGGAGTAGGCGCGGGGGGCTTGGCCCCACGCTCTATCCTGGGGGCGGGGGGATCCTTTCGAATCACCCTCGCTCCCGGTTTTCCAAAGACTATGGGGGGACTCCTGATTACTTCTCCAAGGAGCCCCCCGGCCCGTTTTCCGAACAGGTGGGGCAATTAGTTACTGTGTAGCCCGGGGTGTGGCACTTAAAGCACCTCACTTGTCTAGGGTGAGGGCATGCCAACGCGCCATGTCCTTTCTGCGCGCAGTTCCAGCATTCGAGGTCCGGTCGATTCGTCATGGCCTCTTTTCGTGCTGTGTAGGTTTGCAGCGGGGTTGTTGACTTGACCTCTGGCGGGGATGTGGCTACGGCTGTTTCCGAAATTTTGCCTCCACCCGAGGGGGCAGGGCTTTTCACTTCCGGCTTCTCGGTAGCCGGGGTCTTCGAGCTTGATGGTTTGCGGGTGCGACTCTTCTTCTTGTCGTCCTTTTTTCCCTTGGGTGGCGTCTTATCAGGCTCGCTAACAGCGCATACCCCGGTCGGTGCCGGGAAGAGATCGCGGTGTGGTCGCGGACCTTGGTCTTTGGAATCCGTTTTGGTGGGTTCCCCTCTCGCCCATTTGCCTTCGACCCGAAGGAGCGCCTTTGCGAACGAGTCATAGCAGGTGAAGTCCTCGCGGTCCAGGAAAAGGAAGTAGTCTTTTCGCAATCCCTCAAACGCCCTGTCCAATTGCTTTCTTACCGAGATAGTTTTGGGGAGTTGATCGTATAAATTCCTCAAAGCCACGATGTAGTGGACGCCATCTTCGTCGAGTTTCTGGTCCCTGTCTCGGATGCGTTGTTCCAGCTTCCTTTGGCTGGCGTCCTCTACGAACCAAGACCGAAAATGTCGACGGAAGTCCGACCACGAGCGCCATGCGTGCTTATTCTGTCGATGCCAGCTGAGGGCTACGCCCTTCAGAACTTCGGGAAGCAGAGTGAGCCGATCCTCTCCTGCGATCTTCCTCGCATCACATTTATCTTTAAAATGGACGAGGAAGTCTTCGGTGCTCTCCTGTTTAGTTCCTCCGAAGCTGATTCCCCATTTCCGAGCATGTTCGACGCTGGGAAGAGATTTCTCGGACACACTACTGTGTCCCGAGCGGTAGGAATGGCGTGAGCTCCTTCGGTGAGTGGAACGACCTGAGTCACGGGACCGTTGCCTGTCTCTCGACGAGTCGTCGGTGTCCGAGTCCTTATGATGCCTCTGGTGCCGCCTGGGGTCTTCGCGCCGCCTGACCGATCTTCTCGATTCTCCTCGCCGCGTACTTCCACTGTCGTCGGAGCGGTAGTGGTTCCTATGAGAGGACCCCCTTCTTCGAGCTGGCGAATGTCGGCGATGTCCCCTATGGTCCGCTTCCGACTCCTCGCTGGAGCTTGACCGATGTCGGTTGTGGGGGCGCTGGCGGCGTCCATGACCCGGCCGCCGGGCACTGTGATCTCGTCCCGAGTGTCGTGGTGAGTAGCGGGGGGAACTGGCTCGATCCGAGGAGTCCGATTCGTGGCGTCGGCGGGGCCGTGTAGGCGTGCGACCGCTCGCACGACGACTCGACCTTCTGTCGCTACAATCTCGTTGGTTTGGGGCGAGCCGTGTACTCGTCGCGCGTGGGGGGTAGTACTCTTCTTCCCCTCCACTGGACTCCGAGGCTCTGGGCCGCCGGCGCCTTTCCTTCTTCGTTCTGCGATCGGGCGTGGGGCTCCGTGAGCTCTCACCACTGGAGGAACTGGTCCGCTTGGGCTTCCTCCTCGTAGACTCTGGGCTTCTTGTGGACGGCAGGTGTCGCATCACCAATTGGGCGAGTTGTTGCATCACGAGGCTCAGGTCCAAGTGACCTTCGGTCGATACACTGGCTGCGGTGGCGGGCTGCACAGACTCTCCTGGGTTTACCTGGGCCGCGACAGTTCCGCTGTGTGGTTTCGGCATCGGCGGGAGAGGGCCTCCCCTTCCCGCCGAAATATCTCTCCGTGCTGCCCCGGTCCTTGAGGTTGGTGGGTCCGCAAAGCTCACTTGGGTCCTCGAGCGATCGGAGGCGGTTCTCGCGGGGTGGTCGGGCACGGGGGAGTGAGTGGGCCACCTGGCCTCCCGAACTCCTCCCGGCCTTTCGGGCATTGCTCTGTCCGCCGGGCTTCCAATTGGTTTCCGCAGAACGCTGGCCTTCGGTATCGGGGGTGGATTTGACCACCAGGCATTTCCAAACGGTCCCGACGCGTTGGCAGGGACTGCCGCGTGGGACGCTTGTACCTCCGGCGCGAGGGTGGTTTGTGGGGGTGTCTTCTTGGCCCCCTCGTTCGACGCTTGTCCGACGGGGGTGGATTCCCCCGCTGGAAGGGCTGCCCCCTCTCCTGGGCTCCCGGGTCCCGGCATGCTATGCTCCAGCATGGACCGAGCCGCTATGCGCGCCTCCATCACGGCGTTCCAATTCGCTCGAACCCGATCGCACAGATCTTGTGAGGTTCCGCGGGTATTCAACCCCGCGCTCTGGAGCCACTGTTCCAGTTGTTCGCGCGTATATCCGTCTGCTCCCGAATCCATTATTTCACGCCACTTAAATACTATATTTCGGCGAAACTATGCGCGGATTCACTGATTTAAACCTAAATACTATCTCTAATTCCTCCACGAAAAACAAGTTAGGGTGTCGCAACGACGTTCTCGATTTCCAAAATCCGACCGACTTGTTGGCTTCAGGACGGATGGTGGTGGGTCTGCTCCCTCCGAATACTGAGTTGAGATACAAAATTAACAAAACAAAATAGCCGATTTTTCCTAGTACTCTTGACGACCGCTCGCCGTAGAGTTAATCGGTCTGACCACGGTGGTATAGACCTCGTACGCGCAGCGATAATTATGATGGCCACGTGGACTGAAGGTCCCACGGTGACTGAACCCAGCGAGGGCTCCTCGCCCCTCCCCAAACAGACGGTGTTCAATCAAGGGATGGTACCCTAGGGTACCAAGAGGTGCGGGAGTTACGCCTTTGGACTCCCAGCGGGGTGGCAATCAAGACAACTAACAAGCAGAACAAGGAACCAATTCCAAATCGACACGGACCGTAGGACCCAGGCACGGGGTATCCTTTCAACAGAGACACTCGTGCGACGAACGCGGGGTTATCACGGGGGATATTCTCCTTCGCGGCCGGGCTCGGAAATGTTACACGAGCCGGCGCAGTCCTTCAGACGTAAGGTCCATTTCCGGTGGGACTCTATCGGGTACCTATTTAAAGAATCGTTTATCTTTCTCTCGAAAAGGGATTCCGAAAAAGCTAACAAATCTCCCAAAAGTATTGGTTCTGGCGCCGAGTTACGGTTCCCCGAAAACAAATAATCAAATTGCAGAAAGATTAAACTTCTCAACCGTATTAGGTCCCCCGAAATTCAGATTTTCTTTTTTTCCACCGAAAGATGTCAATCCCAGAAACTAAATTACCACAAAAATACCGGCTCCAAAAAAGTTATTTTTCTCCAAACAAAACAATTCCCAAAAGGTTAAATTTATCAAAAGCCACGATACGAATTCCCAAAAAATTAAGTTTCCCACTCAGTATTAATCCCCAGAGTTAAAAGGTCCAAAAAGTGGCCGATCCAGAAAGTTAGCGTTCCGAAAAACAAACCTCACTCTCCAAACGTGGAAGGTCGACTAACGTAGGGTCACCCCAAGACGCATGGAGATTCTTACAACAATTCCAATTCCAACAATAGTTTCAAGATTCGAAAATAGTGTCTAGTTCCAAAAATAGTTTCAAATTTCAAAGACAGTTTAAAGTTTCACAAAAGTTTCAAATTCCCAAAAACAGTTTGAATTTTCAAAAATAGTTTCAAATTTCAAAGATAGTTTAAAGTTTCACAAATAGTTTCAACTTTCCAAGATAGTTTAAAGTGTCGCAAAAGTTTCATATTCCCAAAAACAGTTTAACTTTTCAAAAATAGTTTCAAATTTCAAAGATAGTTTAAAGTTTCACAAAAGTTTCCAATTCCAAAAACAGTTTCGTCGTCCAAAAACAATGGTGATTCTTCAAAACCAATGCTCGTTTTCCCCCAACGATGTTGAGGGTACCAACCGGGTTGAATTTTCGAAGATAAGGTTATGTTTCGAAAGGGGGATTGTCGTTCCCAAACGAAATTCTGAGTTCCAAAAAAAATATTTGTCATCGGCCCAAGTAATGTTAATTTATCAGGAATAATTCAACGCGTCGTCACTAACGTTTAATTCTCGAAAAAGGTTAAGGCTCCAAAAATAATTTTGCGTTTCAAGCATAAGTTTTATTGTCCAAAATAATCTTAATCTGCAAAAACGGGTTTAGTTCTCCAAGTTAAAGATAATTTTTCAACTGCTGTTAGTTTTCCACCAATAACTTGAATTTGTAAAAACCACTTTTACTTCTCAAATAGTTCTCAAAAATCACTTCTAATTTCCAAAAAAAAAAAGGTTAATCTACCAAAATCATGTCCATCTTCCAACTATTTTTAATTTCAGGACAGGATTTTAATTTATGACCTTAAAGTCAATTCTCCAAAAGAAGTTTTATTTTTCCCAAAAGAATTTCAATGTTCAAAAAAAATAAGTTTTATTTTAAGAGTTTTAATCTTAGAAAAACAATCAATTGTCCCATGCAGCTCTTAATTTGGCAAGATGCCTGTAATTTTCAAAAGTGCTGGCTAATTCTCGAAGAAGGATTTCAGTTCTAGACCCTAATTTGACTCTTCACAAATAATGTTAGTTTTCCCCCAGTCCCCTTGAATTCTCAAAACGACTTTTAAATTTCCGGTCTAATTCTCAAAAATAATTTTAGGTTTTTGAATCAAGGTTAAACTCTCACAAATAATACTAAATTTCGAAAAAGTTTTAGATTTCGACGTAATTTTACTTTTCCCACAAATAAGTTAATTGGCAAAAAGAATTTTAATTTCCAAAAAAATATCTTTACTCTTCCCGAACACTTTTAATTTCCCGAAATAACGTTTAATTTCCGGACATAATTGGCGATTTCCCGGAGCTAATTTGTAATATTCCAAAAAGAATGGGAATTTTCCCAATCACTTTGGGATTTTCACAAGAATGATTTTCATTTTCAAGGATAATTTCTAAATGCGAAAATAATTTTTAATTTTCAAAAATAATTTCTAATTTTCAAAAATAATTTTTAATTTTCAAAAATAATTTTTACGTTCCAAATATAAGTTTTAATTTTCCCAAAAAAAAATAATATTACTTCGCAAAAATGATTTTTAATTTTCAGAAATACCTTTTAATTTCCAAATACAAGTTTTAATTTTCCCAAAAAAAAAATAATATTACTTCGCAAAAAGGATTTTTAATTTCCAGAAATAATTTTTAATTTCCAAATACAAGTTTTAATTTTCCCAAAAAAAATAATATTACTTCGCAAAAAGGATTTTTAATTTCCAGAAATAATTTTTAATTTTCCAAGAATAATGTTTAAGTTTGAAAATAATTTTTAATTTCGGAAATAGTTTCTAATTTTTCCAAAATAATATTAAGTTGCAAAAAGGAGTTTTCAAAAATAATTTTTACTTTTCAAAAGCAGATTTTAATTTTAAAGAATAAGTGTTAATCTTCAAAAAAAATAATTTTTATCTCCCCAAATAACTTTGAATTTTCAACAATAATTTTCATTTCCAAAAACAATTTTCAATCTGCAAAAATAATGTTTAAGTTTGAAAAATAATTATAATATCCAAAAATAATTTCCATCTTCAAAAATACTAGGGAGTTGCCAACAACCAATTTTGATTTACAAAAATCGTTCCAATTTTCCTACACGAAATTCACTATCGTTTGGTTGCGTGCGGGGGATATAATATCTCCTTCCGTATAGCGAGGCTCGTACCCCGCGTACTCTCGCACTTGGCTGGGTGCACTAGCACCTAACAGATAGCTTCTGAAATAAAATTTTATTTCGAGGAATATTTCATTCCCCGTGATAACCAAAAATGTTGTCTAAATCGTCGCCCGAGTACTCGCTGTTTGTTATTGTTCGCGTGGCCAGGCGCTCTGAGTCGCGGCAGCGGTCAGCGGCTCACGCTTGCCTCTGCTTGCGCGAGCGGCCTATGCTATAGCCGCGTCCTCGTCGCTCTCGTTACGAGCCCAGCGAATCTTAACTACACCGCTCGCACCTATGAATTACGATCTACTCTACTATCCTTCCGCGGCTATTCTCCCGATGAGACTCTCCTCTCGGGCCCCACGTTGGGCGCCAAATTGTAACACGATTCTTTATTCCGAGATAATTCGGGAAAATTATCCCGGAGAATCGCTTGACAAATTCGGCACCCTGAAATACACAAAAATGCACTAGGGCGCCAGGCCCTTCTATTAATGCCTGAAGGGCCAAGAGGACGATCGAAAACCACGAATATGCTCGGCTAGGAGCGATAGGACGAGTCGTGGGGGGTTAGAGGGGAGAGTATCGCGAATAACCGCGAATAAAATATCACCAATATCAAAATAACAACACAATTTAATAAAAAAAGGTCACACAGAAAGTCTGGTTCCCGGAAGGGGAACCCGTGCTCGTCGGCACAACTGAGGCGATATAAAGAAAAATGGAAATATAATAAAGAACGAGAACGATCACAAAGAAGTAGAATCATATAATAAGGACTTAGAAATATCCCCAAAGAATTCGAATCAAATGCCCAGAATGAGCCTTATATAACCGAATAAGAAGGATATCAAAGAACAAGGATTCTACAAAAAAACTATGAACTCGAATCGAGCCGACTCTACGTACGAGCTAGTGACGGGGTGAGACGGGAAGCGTCTCACCTTGCGAACAACGGTTAACGACCGTTTTCCGATAATAAAAAAATACAATTTCGGGGTGCACACAGCACCTCAACAGTTTTTAATAAAGGCACTGACCCACCTCGAATACTTCCAACACGTATAATCCCAATAAGCTCAGGTTTCCTTCGATATAATACGTCGTAGACTTTTCTGACACTAGTACCTATGCCACGATGTGCTACTTCCGCGTCCAGCCAACAAGTGGCGATTTTTGGCGCGTGCCGATCACGCGGTGCTAAGCTAGGGCCGGCGCGGCGCGCGGAGCGGAGGGATTCGCATCCCTTCGCGTCACGAGAGATGGCGATGGTCGTCTCTCCGGAGCGAGCTAGTTGTCGTGGCGGAAGTCCGGGACTCTCGCGTTGCGATCCTAGGCCGCGGCTTGCTGCTGCCCTGTTGCTGGTGATCGGTGCTCTCCATCGCCGGTGGTGTACGTCATCTCGACGCATCAAAGGGGACATGTAAGACTCGAAATAAGTAGGATGTAAGCGCATTTTCTTAAATTAGTGGCCCTGGTCGGCTCGATTCGGTCGTCTCTCGGCAGACTTGCTCGAATTTTCGCGCCTCTAACGACGGCGTCGTCGTGCAGGCTTGCTGGCTGGACACTCTTCGATGCATTTTCTCTCAAGGGAGAGGGAGAGCTGCAGCGACACCGCCGTAACGCGAAATGCCGCGTTACAATACATATATGTATATAGAAGGGGATACTCAAGATATATACAGAATATGTGTAACGGGACACGTATACCCCTGGCGAGCAATTGATAAAATCAAAGTCCGGCAACACCGAACGTGGCAACAGGGCCTAGGAAGACCTCGAGGGGGAAGATGTCACCGTTGTAAACAGCTGATCGGAGGATATATAAGCGCGCCTCGCACGAGTTCGGTACCTTATTCTCTGATTACCTTTCCTCATCACACAATGTCCAAGTAAGGTCCTTATAGTACCCGTGCTGTCGAGCCGAGACATTGCGTCTACCCTCGAACAGCACTTCCGTAAGCACGCCCAGCTTCCCCAAGTGCCGCAGCATCGCGCTGACCCACTTGGTTTTTCCCGTGAGCCCGCCCAGCTCCAGTAGGCCTCTACACCGCGTAGACCCCTACTGTCCTCTGTCTTCTTTCCTATCGAAGCCGATATGCCTCTGCACCGCGCAGACCCATGTAGTATCTTCGACTAATCCATCCTGGTGGAAAGGCCTATATGCCGCTGCATTGCGCAGACCCATATAGTGTCTTCTTCCCAAAAATCCCATGGTTTAACGAAAATTGAAATTATCTTTTATTATAATTTAAAAATGACAAAATTCTGAGAATTCTAGCTACGTAACGAAATAGTAAACAGAAGAAGTATAGTACTTCCCCTTGCTCTGCGTGTCACTCTATAGATCTACAAGCTTACGGTCGAAACTTGTTTTCCCTTGCTCTGCGTTTCACTCTATAGATCTACAAGCTCGCGGTCGAAGCACGTATCCCCTTGCTCCGCGTCTCACTAGATAGATCTACAAGCACACGGTCGAAACTTGTTTCCCCTTGCTCTGCGTTTCACCATATAGATCTACAAGCTCACAGCGAAGGCATACCACTTCCCCCTTGCTCCGCGTTTCACGGTATAGATCTAGAAGCTCGCGATCGGAGTACGTCTCCCCTTGCTCTGCGTCTCACTGTATAGATCTATAAGCACCCGGTCGAAACTTGTTTCCCCTTGCTCTGCGTTTCATCATATAGATCTACAAGCTCATAGCTAAGGTATAATGCTTCCCCTTGCGCCACATCTAACTCCATAGACCTACCAAATCGCAATCGATGACATCCTAATAAGAGCCCAGAGAGCGACAACGATAACAACAAACGCGATCTTCTCTTTCTGACACACAAGACCATTTCTACGTATTGCGAGCATTTTTCTCAGTAAAATCACTTTATTTTATATTTCAATTTATTCTCGGACTTGACTCAAACTGTGACATCCCAGAGACTAAGGGACATAATTATAGTAATTAACTTTTACATGCAACGAGAAGACTTTAGGAGGATTCCGTAGCCAACGTTTATTTTTTCTATTTTCCTTGAGCCAGCCCAGCTCACGTTGACTGTGGAACTACTTGAATCATCTCCACATAGTTGCACTTGATTGAGCAATTTAGAATTCCGGTCTAACAAGGCACCAAGTTCTTTTATTTACTATTTTCCTTGAGACAGCCCAACTCACTTGGTGCGTTGTGTCCTGATCCACTAAATTGTGATATATCAGAATTAAATTCTTTGTATCTAGAATCCCTTAAATCGGCTGTTACGCAAATTCATAAGTATCCGGTGATGAGATAGAAACACTAACTCTGAGGACTTATTTTTAAACTTCACCTCCCATTTATTACTCGCATTGAGAAAGAGTAATCACACATTATAGAGTCACTTGGCGATGAGCTATGCATGCTCCATGCTCGGACATCCGCTCCGTGCATGACCTTAGAATCCATTCAATTTAGAACATTTCGCAAATATATCCTTACTGTTGGTACAGCGCATATACCCCATGCGTTGTATCAAAAGTCTGTGCGTTTCACTAGAGTTTCCAAAAACCCTAGTACAAGTTGGTTCAAAACAGGTCAATCCCGTTCGAATCAACTCAACCTTTCCTTCTCAACCTCTATCCTGAACCGATGATGAATTCATCCTAGCGGCATGGCACCAGGAATACTGAGGTTTTCTCCCATCCCCAATAAAGCCAATTATTAATCCTTATTCGGGTCCCGCACACGAACAAAAAATCATCCTCCGGATGATTACCTGGATCTTTCAGGATATTCTTCCCGGAAATAAGTAAATTAAGCAAATAGGGGAAGCAAATATCGTTTCAATATAGTTCACGAGAGACTTCTGCTGCTTCCGTTTTGCCTCTACTACGCCTCGTGCTTCGATGAAGAATAATAACCGTTATATTCAATATCGTTGGAAGTTTTCATACATCTACGTGGATACTGTGTTCATCGATTCGTAAAAAACGATCAGCTATCCTTATTAGGTTCTTTAAACCAAAGTGAGCAATCTAGTACCCGACGCGAGTTGAAGTTACTCCGAAACGGAGTACTGTATGGCATTCATAAAATATTCGTATACTAAGGACTCATCGGCATAGCTGATCGTTTTTTACGAATCGACGAACACAGTATCCACGTAGATGTACGAAAACTTCCAACGATATTGAATATAACGGTTATTATTCTTCATCGAAGCACGAGGCGTAGTAGAGGCAAAACGGAAGCAGCAAAAGTCTCTCGTGAACTATATATGTATGTAGAAGGGGATACTCAACGTGAATGCCCCTGTGCCCATTCTCAGCCAATCCGAGCTTTTGTTGCTGATGTGAATGTGCGAATATGATTTACGCAATCGTTTACATTAAGTAATTACCACCAAATGCTCTGATCACTCCACCAATGATTATTGGGTTGTTTCTACGTTGATTAAGATCTTGTGGCTTAAAATCGGTCTAAAATGGTCCGTTTCATGTGCGTTAATACCGCTGTATCCATTCTCAGCCAATCCCAGACTCCGTCCCTGATCGTAATGGACGAGTATACGATTAGGGGCAGCTGAGACGCTAATTAATGACCACCAAATGTTAAGATAAGGCTACCAATGATCAGGGAACGTTTCTGCATCGATTAAGACCTTCCAAAGTAAAATCGGGTTAGAATTATGTGTTTTATCGGCCATAAAAACATTTGTCCATATTCTTGCTTCCGGGCCTGTCGAATGGAAATTAATACTTTACATTTTCCTCGATAACTAGCGACCACCAAATGTTCTAATTATGATATTCTTGACCACCAAACGATTATACATCGATTGGACATATAAAAAAATCAAATTCGTGAAAAAGAAAAAAAAATAGCCATCTTCACCTACTAATTTTGATTAATTAATTTAAAAAAACGGCCCACCACCAAATGTTGTAATTAGGCTACCAATAATCTACGGATATTGAGGCTTCGATTAAGACCTCGTTGAATGAAATCGGTTTAGAAATGTGAGTTTTATCCAAGAGAATATATGTCAATAGACCTGCGTGCGTATACATTGACCGATCCCAAAGTTCAACTACTCGTCGTTACTCGTCGTAACGCAGCAGAAATAAGATTATGGATATCTCATAATCTAATTAATGAATAACAATAGTTATTAAACCGTCCTGCTTTGATAACGACCCTGTGGAGCGTTGTCGGTTAAGAATTATGCGTTTTATGAAACACCGTTCGTATTACCGCGGTACTCATCTGTCAGCCAATCACAGCGTTCGATGATCTTTTGTAATGCTCGGGTATGTTTAAGGACATCTAATATGCTAATTAATAACCACCAAATGTTAAGATAAGGCTACCAATGATCAGGGAACGTTTCTACATCGATTAAGACCTCCCAAAGCAAAATCGGTCTAGAATGATGTGTTTTACCGGCCATAAACATTTGTCCATATCCTTGCTTCCGGTTCTGTCGAATGGAAATTAGTTTTTTTAATTTTTCTCGAGAACTAGTGGCCACCAAATGTTCTAATTATGATATTCTTGACCACCAAACGATTATACATCGATTGGGCATCAAAAAAATTAAATTCGTGAAAAAAAAAATCGGCTAACTTCACCGGCCAATTTTGATTAATTAATTAAAACTAAATGGTTCACCACCAAATGCTCTAATTAGGCCACCAATGACCACCAATCGATTCCGATAATTTAGAATCAGATTCATTAAAATCATCGGCTAACTTCACGGAGGTCCATCTGACTTGCGCATGCCTTTCAATATTATAATATTATCGATGATATGCTACTGCTCGGTCGGTAACAAAAACTGTAAAGCGTTGTTCTTGATCACAATTGATGTTTCAGGCAAAAGACCTGAAACATCAACCATGGCGAAGAATAACACTTCGGGAAGTTTCAGCTATCTCACTCGCACTTATGGCGATCTGAGAGAGACAGACGACATGTAGTACATCATCTTAAGCAAAGTTCTTAGGTTTTCCACTCTGCGTGTGATTCAGACCAAACTGCTAGGCAGATTGAGCTAGTTGACGTCTCATTTTCTTTTTCATAAAAAGATTTAGAAAATAGCATTAAATTTATTTAGTAATAATTATGTCAGTTAAAAAATATTACCTTTTATTAACATTTGTTCCATTTAGCCGGTGTATCTTTTCTTGAAGAAGAAAATATACACACGTAGAATAGGTTTAAAACCAAGTTTCGGCAAATGGCATCTAAAGTTTACCACTCAAAAAAAAATGTTTACGCTGCTTTCACCTTTGGGGCACCTTAGTACCGTTAATGAACAAAATAAAAGTATTATTTGCAAGTCAGATTACAGAATATTATTAATAATGTTATTAATAAATATTTTTTTTTACAAATAAATAAGTAAATGAATACATAATTTGAAAAAAAATCTGTAAATAATATGGGGATGATAACTTTTATTGACAACATCACTGAAAATTTATCCGGCGTTGACACATTCACAAATGTGTTGCACAAACATTAAATCATTGGTTCATAACAAATTATACATATCTGATCATGTCTGATGATTGTTGATTCTGTTTTAAACACTATTGATTGAAAAAACCAACCGTAAATGGCCAACGGAACCAAACAAATAACATAATATGAACGAAAAATAAAAACGTCAATTCGAGGTTATGCGTCTCGAGTGTAGCAGAAGTAACTTTTCGCGACAGTAACACGCTGCGCATGTGATACGCGCTAAGATATCACAGTGCATGTCCCATTATTCGCGCGAATTCGAATATAATGTAAGTGTTACGTGTTGCCAAAGAAGATAGACGTATATAGAAGCATAGGTCCTGTGTTAGGCTTGAGGCTTCAATCGTGGTGGCCGCAACGGTCGCTTGGCGGCGGCACTATATATCCATTGTTACGAGCCAATACCACTCGTTTTTAGTATGAGTTGAACAGACTCTGGTTGGTCCGTTTACTTTTGCTGCCTAGCGAATAGAAATTCGTGTCTGAGGAGCGGGAGAATAATTATGAATTTAAACTACTCAATCACTCAAATAAAACACAATTTAATTTAAACACTTTTAGTTTTAATAACTACTTCGATATTATTAAACACTTTTACATAAATACACTAAATTTCATATTGTACCGCATATTTCAGCACGTTAACTTTTATTTAATTTAATACACAGATATTATTTAAAACACCGAATTTATAAACACTTTTGTAAGAACACTCTACCGTACTTCGATGCGCGACACGAAGTACTAAATTCCGGAGCGATGTTAAAAGCGCGAACGTTGTCATGAGACTATCTCTTCGACGCCGTGACTCTTCGAAACTCAATTTCCTCCCCTAGAGATAGTGTTTCTGTGATTGGTTAGAAGTTAAGAAGTGGGGTTTTGAAGTAAGGGTAGAAGACGCGCGTGGGCCCAAGCGACTGAGGGTCGCACGGTCCCAGCGCGGGTACCGCGAGAAGGCCTGGAAGACTCAAGGGCCAGCGTCCTTCGTGACATGAAACAGAAGGGTCTTCGCGACTCGCTACGGACCTCCGGTGGTAGTAAAACATTTGGCGACCAGCTTCCATCAGCGTGTGGTCGAGTACCGAGGTCCGTGGATTGAAGATTTCTTTGTGGAAAACTCGAAGAGATTTATAGCTGTTCTGGCTAACGTTAAATTCGAGATAAGTCGTGTTCAAGAGAGGCACTTCTTTAATCCTCCTTTTCGTTTTTGAGTCACGTCGTTTTGAAGATACTCGCATTTTCGTTTTTACAATACACGTGTGCTGCAGAACTCCTTATCCTTATGCTGGTACTATTACATTACAATATTCAACTTATACAATAGCTAGATATATTCTGAAGGTAGATGTATTCTTTCCTCTGGAACTCTTCAGATTATTAATGTTCTTGGCATTCGCCCAAGCTCTCGGGGAAACCAGAGTAAAACCCGAGAGAGAACATATTCTTAATTAATAGTATGTACAAAAATATACAAGTACTTATCAATAACTATATTCTAAAACATATTATTTAATTTGTAGGTCTGTGTCAGAGTAACGGGCAGCTCGTAAACGGTTGAATTTATATTTCAAATATTGCGCCGATGCTGGCAGATACGTGCCGAGCGTGCGCTCGTCACACCATGTGTGCTGCGACTATGTGTGCGTGTGGCATGATGATAGAGGAGGTGCATATGTATGCGCACACACAGACACAAAGTGCCGTGCCAGCGCCATGGTGTTCGGGGTAATAACTAACGTGACGAACCCCAACGGCGAGCTTCACGAGACCCCAAGGTCCTGTGCTTCTATATATGTACTTTATTAGTTGTGGGGGTTTCGGCAATGGAACGTTCCATTGCCGAAACCCCCACAACTAATAAATAACAGCGGTCGAAATCAGCATCAACAATCTATATATGTACGTCTATCTTCTTTGGTGATGCGTTGAAGACATCACACTGTCATCACGTCATTTGTATCGCGTTTCGCTAACTGGTTTAAAAAATGGTAAACAAATGAAAATTTATTTACATATACGTAATAAATTTTTTATTATATAGAAAAACAAGGATGCAAAGCAGAGTCTTGCACATTGCTTCCTCATTATATTTCGCTTTTTACAAAGCAACCTCTAAGAGGAAGTACGGTAATTGACTTTCGCTTCCTCATAGAGGAAGCTTTGTAAAAAGCGAAATATAATGAGGAAGCAATGTGCAAGGTTCTGCTTTGCATCCTTGTTTTAAATAAATAAATAAGCGCACACTCCCGCTTTGTAAAAATATAATAAGGACGAACGGTCCGAAAACTCCCTCGAATACTCTATCTTCTCTGTTTTTTTTTTTGTAGAACACTATTGAAATCGGTGTTTTCCGAAATTTCATTGTGAAGCAAGGATATGGATAATTTATATGACATAAATCGCTACTTTTCGCAATATAGACTGTACAACATCGCTATGAAAATATGGTATCGTTCAACATTTTTAGGCTATATCTGACGTATTTTTCTGTTAATCATGAATTTGATACTCATTTAAAACTCCCAGCTTAATATTTGATACCAAAATTCGCATCGCAGAAAAAAAATTTAAAAAATGTAAAAAATCAAAATCTCATAAAATTTTAACGTTTCAACCGATCTTAACCAAATTTAACAAAGATCACCGGTGTATGAAAGCTCACATACATACCAATTTTGAGTTTAATATCTCGAAAATTAAAAGAGTTATCGCGTTAACAGACATTTTTAAAAAAATTCAAAACCGCGTAAAAATTTAACGATCATGGGGATTTTAACAAAAATTGGAATGAACGATGAGGATTGACCCCTTTATCTATGGTGTAAATTTCAGCTATATATCTCGAGGCGTTCCCGAGTTATAAAGGTTTACATTTTTTGCGCGAAACACACACACACACACGCACACACGCACGCACGCACGCACGCACACACGCACACACGCACGCACGCACGCACGCACGCACGCACACACACGCACACACGCACACACGCACGCACGCACGCACACACACGCACGCACGCACGCACGCACGCACGCACGCACGCACGCACGCACGCACGCACGCACGCACGCACGCACGCACGCACGCACGCACGCACACACACCCTAGCAAGTCGTGCCACCGATAAACAACTGCAAAAACGACTGACGTCGTTCTGTGCAAAAATATTACGGCAAATCACTGCAAAACTACCGATATTATTTCATACTCAATCGATCGTTTTCCGGCTAGTTGACGAAAAAACGACTGCAAAACGACCAACCCCATTTCATGTTCGATCAGTCGTTTTACGTTTAACGACTGCAAAACATCCGATCTTTTTTCATCTTACAAAAAAAAAAAAAAAAAAAATTGTGTCGCCGGCAGGTCTTGAACTTGCAACCTTCGGATTACGAGTCGAGTACTCTGCCTACTCGGCTGCTCAGTTCGTTGAAGTATGATCAACACACGTTCCTCATAAACCATACGTTTCGGCGAATAACTTATATCGAACATGAGTTTAACATGTATTACCGAACTGAGTGGCCGAGCAGGCAGAGCACTCGGCTAGAAATCCGAAGGTTGCAGGTTCGAGACCTACAGATGTGACTATTTTTTTTTTTCTCCAAATACGATATTTCAGGAGCACGCACATATTTTCTTGTTCCGTGCATTTATTAATTTAATAATACTTAATTAATATTTAAAAATGAAAAAAGATCGGTCGTTTTGCACGTTAAACGTAAAACGACTGATCAAGCATGAAATAAGGTCGGTCGTTTTCCAGTCGTTTTTTCGTCAACTAGCCGGAAACCGACCGATCGAGTATGAAATAATATCGGTCGTTTTGCAGTGATTTGCCGTAACATTTTTGCACAAAACGACGTCAGTCGTTTTTTGGTGAACTAGGGGTTAATTGCGGTAAAATTGCGGTGACACGACTTGCTAGGGCACGCACACACGCGCACACACACAGACGCGCGCGCGCACGCGCACTCGCATGCGCACACGCACACACACACACACACACACATACATTTTTTCTAAATCACTTTTTTCGACGTTTTGGACCATTCTGAGTGTACTGACATGA
>OZ019968.1:21501681-21514181 GCA_963970395.1 Ephialtes manifestator
CGTACGTAATGTCTTTGCGCTGACCGTTTGAGCTACCCGGAGCTGACCGTTGTACACTTCCGAAAACGATGAGGTGACCGCAAAATAAAACTATTGCCGATGTGCGTACGACCAGTTGAGTCCGTGCGTGCGACCATTGCGTGCGACCAGTTGAGAACGTGCGTGCGACCATTGCGTGCGACCCGTTGAGATCGTTAACGAGAACCGAGAAGAAACCGGAAAGCGAGTCAGAGACTCGAGAACGTTCGAGCGCATGCGCGAACTCTGAAATGCGGTTATCGGTGGTATGCCCAGGCGGTGCTGCTGCCGAGCGGTTGATCGACCAACTCAGACAGCAGTCCCGCTAACATTTGCGCCCGCCATCAGCGAAGGTCTCTGATGAATATGCTCATGGTCTTCCGGTGGAGTGGTCCTTAAGCACGAGAGCTTGATGAGTGGTCGGGTGAGCGTGGTTGTTGCCGTCTTGAGCGTAGCCACCCTGGCATGTCCGTCCTTCCCTGGGCGTAGTTATAGTACCCTCGCAAGTGGCCATTTACAAGGAGGGTAACGCTCGTCCGTGATTAACACGAGCGAACCAACCTTAACCTCGTTAGATGCATGATGCCATTTTGAGATAGACTGCTGCCGTTGCAAATAGTGAGCAGACCATTGACGCCAAAACATTTGAACCCGTTGCTGTATGTGCTTCCAATGAGCCAGCTTCTAAGTTTCCAGACTTGGGAGCGTAGACTCTGGTAAGGTGGTAAGAGCACTGCCGATGAGAAAATGTCCAGGTGTAAGAGCTGACACGTCCTGAGGATCATCAGTGAGCGGTTCCAGGGGTCTCAAATTGAGAATAGCCTCTATTTGCGTAAGTAGGGTGGTGAGCTCTTCGAATGTGAGAAGAGACTCACCCACTGTGCGTGTGAGATGGAATTTCGTTGACTTCACAACAGCCTCCAGGTGAACTCCTGATGTGCTAAAGCAGACGAATACACAGATCCACCTATTGTATGGTTTTGCGCCCCGACCCTTCCAAGTTTTGAGTGTGAGCGGTCCTGCGTAATCCACCCCTGTATGCAGGAATGGTCGTGAGGGTGTTACTCGAGAAACAGGTACTTGCCCCATCAGCTGCTGAGCGCGGACCCCTCTTTGCCGAGCACACACCACACACCGAAGTATATGAGATTTCACCGGCGCTCTCCCTCCGAGAATCCAGTAGGCTTGCCGAATATAAGCCAACGTGAGCTGAGTGCCACCGTGAAGCGTTCGTGAGTAAGCATGTTCGATAATCATACTTGACAACCGTGAGTATCGAGGCAGAATTGCAGGATGCTTTCCTTCCTCACTCAGCGTCGAGTGTGTGAGACGTCCACCAACTCGAATGATGCCCTGCCCGTCGACGAAAGCAATCAATCGAGAAAACGGATGACCGAAAAGTACGCAGCTTGAGTAGCCCGGATCCAAAACTGCTTTGCGGTGTTCATATCCCCTGTTGAGAGGTCCATTGGTGGAGAGGTGAGCTGACCACGAAGCTTGAGTAGAACGTTGCGGCAGATAGCCGTAAGTCGAAACAACCTTGTGAGAGACGATACCTTGTGGATAATTTATACCAGCGCCGTGGCTCAGTACGTAGTGTGCTAGCCCAGTCACTGGGAGGCTTGGTTCGATTCCCGCTTTGGGCGAAATGTTTTTCGGTAGCAGCAGCGCGCAACGTGTAAGACGCGCCACGCTGTTTACTGTAAACATTGAGTTCAGCGAGAATCGGCCTAGCCGGCTACACTTGACGTAGGTTTTCTGCTGGTTTCCCTACGTCCTCGGCAAATGCGAGTGTTTCTATATCCACCTTAAGTCGGCCGCAGCCGCAGCGCACGATAACTACGAGTTTCGCCGCCCGCAATCTGTTTCGTAATCTCTCGTTTAATCTCGTATGGGTTGGCGAAAAAATCGTAGGTGCAAAAATCGACCAAAAAGGGTACGCCCGTATATAATGAATAAATAAATAAATAAGATCCCAATGGTACTCTACCTTGGGAGCTGCCACTAATAATGAAATCCCAGGACGCACTTCAGTTGCACTGAGTCCGTCCGCCATAGCAGGCTGAGCTGGCCATGAGTCTTCCGGTTGAGTGATCCAGGGTGGTCCCGTCGACCACAATGAGTGCTCGGTGAGCTGAGCTGTCGAAATGCCTCTCGAGGCACAATCCGCCGGATTACTAGTGCCAGGAACATGCCACCACTTAGCCTGCGATGTGAGCTCCTGAATTTGTGTGACTCTGTTGCTGACTTAGTCCTTCCATCGCGACGGGTGAGACTTGATCCACATGAGTGCAACCTGTGAGTCCGTCCACAAATGAGTTTCATCCACGTTCAATCTGAGGGTGGCTCGAACGTACTTGAGTTGAGTTGAGAGTAGCAGCGCTGCTGTGAGTTCCAACCGTGGAATTGTGAGTCTTTTGAGAGGTGCAACCTTTGTTTTGGAGCACATTAAAATTACCCGGGCACCGGTGGACGGTGAGTTTATGGTTATGTAAATAACCGTCGACATAGCCAGTTGAGACGCGTCAGAGAAACCATGAATGACGATGGTTGAGTTGCTCCATGTGTTAATCCATCGTGGCACTGAAATCCTAGCTAGGTTTGTGAGATCTTCTCTGAGCGTAAGCCACCTTGTTGAGATCTGAGACGGTAAAGGATCGTCCCAGCCGAGTTTGTGTAGCCACAGCTCTTGCAAAAGCATCTTCGCTCGAACAGTGACTGGTGAGATAAACCCCAGTGGATCAAAGATCTGAGCCACCTCAGATAGAATGAGTCGCTTTGTGAGCCGTCCAGAGATTTTTGTGAATTTTGATTGGAACTTGAACCGATCTTCCTGAGGATTCCAATGTATTCCAAGAACTGTGGTGTCGCAATCGTCCATGAGTACGTTCTGGTTTGAGATGCTCGCCGATGAGATTGCCTTGAGCAGATCCGGCTGATTTGAGTGCCACTTGGCTGGCGGGAATCCGCCCGCGTCACACAAATGGATCAGCTGTTGCGCAGTCTCGATGAGCTGTTCTACTGAATCCGCACCTCCAAAAATGTCGTCTACGTATCTGCCAAGCATGAGCGAAGGCAGTGCCAAAGGAAAGCGATGTCCCTCGTCCTGCGCAAGTTGTAAAAGCGTTCGGACAGCAAGAAAGGGTGCTGCCTTCGTCCCATAAGTGACAGTGGTGAGATGATATGGTACTGGGTTGTGCTGGTCGTCAACCCACAGAATCTTCTGGAGTTCCCATTCATCCCGATGGACTTTAATTTGCCGGAACATTTTTGTGATGTCCGTAGCAAAAATGTGT
The DNA here is from genome assembly GCA_963970395.1 of Ephialtes manifestator. Lineage (NCBI taxonomy): Eukaryota > Metazoa > Arthropoda > Insecta > Hymenoptera > Ichneumonidae > Ephialtes > Ephialtes manifestator. The sequence goes on from OZ019968.1 coordinate 21,504,996, forward strand.
TTATGCATTCGGATCCAGATGAGCACGTCCGGTATGTTGAGCTGCAGCTTCGCACCCGTGCGCATGAGATCATTCACGGAATAACCGGTTGAGGTTTTACTTGAACCATTGAATACGACCCTTAACTTGGTGGTTGCGCTGTCCGGTCTGAGCACCCCATGATGCGGCATATAATAACCAACATGCTTAGTGGTTGAGGGCTTAGCCATATGACCCAGATTCTCGTATTCAGCTAGAAACTTCTTATAAAGGTTTTCATATTCCTGGTCCCTCGCAAACTTCCGAAGCACTTGCTGCAAACACCGGTGAGCTGTACTCCATGAGTCCCCAAGTTGTGCAATGGATGACTTGAGCGGAACACGAACGATGTATCGACCGGTTGAGTCTCTCGAATGAGTGCGCCGAAAGTGAGCCTCGCATTCCTCCTCTTCCGCCGTGAGTTCATTAGTCACGAGTTCTGAGGGCTCCTCTTGAACCCAAAATTTGGTGAGTAAATTCTGCAAGGCAACCTCCTCGTGATGAACTGAAGCAGTGAAAGTGGCGTGCATCGGGGATGTCGTTGCCTGAACCGGACCCAAAATGAGCCAGCCAAACATCGAAAGCTGAGCTATTGGCATGGTGGCTGCGCCTTTGATTATCCGAGGCCGGATGATTTGGCCATAATAATCAGCTCCAATGATAATGTCTATCGTTCGAGGAGTGAGGAATTCCGGATCTGCCAGGTTGAGATTCTTCAGATGAGGCCAGTCTTGGTAGGATGCCTCAAAAGATGGCAGAATTGATGAAACTGTCTTTAAAAGGTGAGCTTGAACCGTGACTAGTTCCGCCGAATGAGATGACCGCAAATCAAACTGAGCTGTTCCGCGTGTATGAGTCGTCAGCGCTCCGCCAATACCAACAATCGGCATTGAGGAACGTCGACGGGGTAATCTGAGCTGTCCGATGAGCTGTTCAGTGACGAATGTGAGTTCGGAGCCTGGATCTACCAGAATCCGAACAGTATGAGCTGCAACCGATGAGATAACCTGAGCAACTGCCGTGGCGAGGGATGTTGAGTTGACCAAATTGAGCTGAACCGCAGTGTGGAAGATTGCACCAACAACCTATTGCGTGTCGACCGTTGTGCTGTCCTTAGGTGCGTCACGTTGCTGCACAGCACGGGAGCCATGGAGCATAGTATGGTGCCGTTCTTTGCACTCCTTGCATCCTTGGGTGGTCCGGCAGTCCCGTGCGCTGTGACGACCAAGGCAGTTAAAGCATAGACGCTTTTCCATCGTGAACTGCCGTCTTGCCTTCGGATGAAGAGCTCTAAACTGCGAGCATGTTACCACGAAATGGTCTCCTTTGCAACAGTCACAGGCATAGCGCGTATCCTCCCTTTTTGCGCTGGTTGATGAGTGAGCTGACCCTGATTGTTGAGCTGATCCTTGTTTTGAGCTGACCGCCGAATGAGCCGTCCGTTTTGGTGGTGCACTGGATTGACCACCGCTGGTGTATTCCACTCTTTCCAAAGCTCGAGCGCGAGCAGTCAAAAACTCTATAAGTTGTTTGTACGTAGGATACGTCTGCAGCGTACCTAGCGAGGTTTCCCAGGCCTCCTTCGTTGAGCGGTCCAAATTCCGTGTGATGTGATGCACCAGTATGCAGTCACCAAGATTTTCTCCCACCCCAAGAGATTCCAGAGCCGTATATGCCTCAGTCATGGTTGTTATTAGCTGATTTAGCGCCTTGGCGTTCTTGGTTGGCATTGGCGCAATCTTGAACATCGCGTCAAGATGAGACTGGATGTTGAGCCTCTTGTTTTCATAGCATCAACCTTGTTGATCACGTCCACCGGAACTGCGAGCTGACCTTGTCCAATGAGAGATGCAGAATCGTCTCCGTTGGGGTCTGACATGTTGAGCTGTCCGTACGCCAATCCAAAACAACCAAAATAATTGAAAAACCGTTCCTCGTGACGAGCAGAACAAAGTCCGACAAATGTTCACAAAATTCACGTACGAAATTATTGCGAGTCTGAGTAGACCGGGAACAACACTCGCGAGACAATGGAAAAAAACCAAATTAATTGAAAAACCCGTTGCTCAAAATGAGCTGATCAAAGTCCGAAAATGTTCAGGAATTCGCGCACGAAAAATATTGAGAGTCTGAGCTGTCCAAAAATTGCACTCGCGACACAGTGAAAAAAAACCAAAAAATAATTGACAAACCGTCCCTCGAAATGAGCAGAACAAAGTCCGAAAATAGTTCACAAAATTCGCGCACGAAATTATTGCGAGTCTGAGTTGTCCAAAAAATGCACTCGCAACACAGTGAAAAAAAAACCAAAATAATTGAAAAAACTTTCCCTCAAAATGAGCAGAACAATGTCCGAAAAAAGTTCACAAAATTCGCGCACGAAAATTTCGAGAGTCTGAGTTGCCCAAAAATGCACTCGCGACACAGTGAAAGAAAACCAAAAATAATTGAAAAAACGTTCCCTCAAAATGAGCAGAACAATGTCCGAAAAAAGTTCACAAAATTCGCGCACGAAAATATTGAGAGTCTGAGTTGTCCAAAAAATGCACTCGCAACACAGTGAAAAAAAAACCAAAATAATTGAAAAAACTTTCTCTCAAAATGAGCATAACAATGTCCGAAAAAAGTTCACAAAATTCGCGCATGAAAATATTGCGAGTCTGAGCTGCCAAAAAAAATGCACTCGCGACACAGTGAAAAAACCAAAAAATAATTGAAAAAAACTTTCCCTCAAAATGAGCATAACAATGTCCGAAAAAAGTTCACAAAATTCGCGCACGAAAATATTGCGAGTCTGAGCTTGAAGACGTCCTTGAGCAGTTTGAACGTTGAGAAAGTCCTTGAGCTGCACCTTTGTTTACACTGTGAGAATGTCCGTGAAGTTCTTCCCGTTTGAGCACAAACCCACCGAGTTTTATGTAGTTTTATGCAAATTCCGCCTGCCGTGATCCAACTATCCGGCTCGAAGGACCAAAATGTAAAATAATGCCGTGGATGGTTGATAGTGGATCAGGTGTTGTAAATAAAATAAATAAATGGCGTAGGCAGGTATTACATAACTCGAAATAAACACTTTACTATTTACCCAAAAACTTCATAAACACAACAGTTAATTGAGTAAGCCGTTACACATAAATATCTTTCTTCTTCTTCTAACACTTGTACAGTCCGAGTGACAAAATTAGCCAATAATGCCAATTATGCCGAAGCACACGTGCCACCACGTGTTGCTTAGTAAACCGCCCGTGAGTATGTCGGTGTAATTTACATAAACCCGCGTTCACTTAACCCGTACGTAATGTCTTTGCGCTGACCGTTTGAGCTACTCGGAGCTGACCGTTGTACACTTCCGAAAACGATGAGGTAAAACTATTGCCGATGTGCGTACGACCAGTTAAGTCCGTGCGTGCGACCATTGCGTGCGACCATTGCGTGCGACCAGTTGAGAACGTTAACGAGAACCGAGAAGAAACCGGAAAGCGAGTCAGAGACTCGAGAACGTTCGAGCGCACGCGCGAACTCTGAAATGCGGTTATCGGTGGTATGCCCAGGCGGTGCTGCTGCCGAGCGGTTGATCGACCAACTCAGACAACAGTCCCGCTAACACACAGCTTTTGGATGTACATGCGCTGATTTTAGGTTACATTTCGAAATGTCACAAGTAAGCCGCCATTATTGCCTACATATTTTATAACTCACTTCACAACGGTTATAGTAAAGTGTTAGAATCATTTTAAAAACGGTAAAATAATACTTGATTATGATACTATACCCAATGGGCACACTTGTCATAATGATGTCCTAAAGACGTCTATAGGACATCATTGTGATATATGTGCCCATTGGGTAGTAGGGAAAGCCGAATCGAGTGTTACTTCCCAAGTAGCAATTTGATATCTGTAAGTTGTCCGAAGGACATCCACAAAAAGGTCTGGATAACTTTTTTGTTGACCAAATTTAAACCTTTTGGATCACAAATAATTTGACGAATGTCCGCTTATTTCATAACTAATTAGCATCTTAATGGTAACTGTATGACAACGTATAAATGTTACCGAAATGCCAACAAACGGTCATCACTTATCGGCTGCCAATACGAAGACATAATGTTGACCAATTTCAACAGTAAAAAGATATCTTTTAAAAGGCGAGAATTAGACGAATAAATTGTATTCGCCGGACCAATCTAAAAGACGACTATTAGGCATCTTATAGACATCCAAAAAGGTTGTTAGAACGATATCTTAACGGCGCCATAAAGTTATATCTAAAAGATATCTTTTTTCTAGGTTTTATGGAACCGCCGGAATATGACGAATACATATATATGTAGTTGATTACTAATTATTACTTGCAATTTACAGAAATACAATATCTTAAATACGCTTATTCGAGGTATATTAATTTCTGTAAATTGCAAGTAATAATTAGAAATGAACTACATATATATTTACGTATATGTTTCAAATGCATGAATTTGCGTTCACACTTTTATTATTATTTTTATCATCATTAATGTTATAAATTACATTTCATAAGGTGCACAGTATAAACGTTTTCTTTTTATTCTAAATCTTGAATCCGGTGGCGTTTACATATACAGCGGTAGAGCAGCTTCGGTTATACGATTCGAACACTGATTCCAACCTGCAAAAATGCAACAACGAATTTAACAAGTTTCTTTGAAAATGGTAAATTATGTAGTGTGAATTTTGATAAATTATGAAGCGGAAAAATACATGTAAACAAGAAAACGAAGGGTATATACTTACGTCCATTAAAATATGAATTTGTTGTTTTTAATGCCCTGAAAGAATCATCAATCGGACTAAAAAAGGTTAACATAAAATTGATATCTTTTGAAATGCGATATAATGGCATCCTTATGTCCTTAACAATGTGGCATCTAATTAGATGACAAATATCAGTTAACGTGAATTTGATAACTTTTCAATGCACTAAAATAATCATCAATCGGACGAAAAAATATGATAACGTTTGGACAACAATTTCATTGTATCTTTAGTTATCTTAAATAAAGTCATCTACAGTATAATAGGTGTCTCTTAAAAGACGGACATTTGATACCGTTCAGTTTAATCAGAAAGACAACCTAACAAGGATAACTTATGACAATTAGACATGTGTGCTACTTGGGTTCCCAAGTTCCAACCTTCCGAAGGCAACCTAAGAAGGATAACTTATAGATGACAATTAGACATGTGTACTACTTGGGTTATTGTAACAGAATAGAAAGCGAGTGCAGCCTGCTTCCTGACCGCCGTGGGATATCCGCTTATCCGTATCGGCTTATCCTTTTATTTTTATTCTAAGTTTTGTTCAGTTTCGTTTTCATGATTCATATAGAGAATGAGGAAAGTGAGGTATAATTCAACATTCATCCATATTTTACAAGTTCTTGCCACTTGTGTTTTTTCACCGAATTCGACATTTTTCAGCGCCAAAACCGAACATTTATGGAAAGTTCTCACTATTTACATTTATAGTCAATTAATAATTTTGAGAATGTGCTCAATGAATAAAATACGGTGTCCATAAATGGTACTGTAGCCACAAGCGGTGCATCAACTGCACAATGAATTTACAAAATTACTGTGAATTTGCCAAATAAATATCTTTTATTTTAGTGTGAATAAATAATAATATATTTTCCTGTTTTTGTCGCAGCGTGCAGTTTTGGACGATATTGCGAAAAAAGAGACCTATCAACGAAAAGAGCGGTCGAGGAACGATGCAATAAGTCCCAAGAAAGAAGTTGACTTTGTCCCTCATTCACCACCGCAGGTACAAAGCAAGAACGTAGCTGGCCCACCAGTTTACTATCCCCCGGGATCTGCTGAATTTACGAAAAAAGAGTGCGCCGAAGGAGTCATGTCACAATCTGGCGTAAGTGTTTCCAATAATAATAACAATATCAGATATGAAGCATTCGACGTGAAATGAGTCACTTTTTTCCTGAACGTTTTCAGATAATTCTCATACTTTGTTAAGCTTCAGTAGTAATTGAAAGCACAGTCTATGATTTTTTTCAGCTGTTTTACTTAACTTTTTCTGAAAATACTATTTTTTGAAATCCATCTATCTCAAAAAGAGGAAATCGGGCAAAACAAGTATAATTACAAAAAGATTCGTTTTCCCATGAACTATTCATTGCAATGGGTACATTCTAATATTTGCAAAAAGTCTTATCAACAAAAAAACATAATTTCCCAGATAGAAAATTGGCGGCATGGTGCCTGCTCGAAAAGCTCGGCGTGCGGGCAGAATTGCAGTATGAGGGGCGTTATTAGACAGTTTACTGACGGCACAGCGATCTAGAGTCCAGCACTGTGTCGGCATGACGCCGCCGCAGCATGTTCAATCCAACAATGTACCCACACGGTGCCAGCACTTTGCGAGGCTCTACAACGTGTCGGAACTGTGCGAGCAAAAGCAGGATTTGAGCCCGCGATGCCGTCGTAACTCTCCCTAGGAACGTCGCAAATTTCGCATTACTGCTGACACGCAAGTTTTTCTATCTGGCTTATTTTTCATTCGATGGAGCACCATATATTTTGTGGTTAATTCTAAAGAATATTCGACAGTATGGAGCAGAGTATGCAAAAAAATTAGCAATATGGGAATCGATGTAGTTTACCAGAAAAGAATATTATAATATAAATATTATATATGTTTTTTTCTTGGCGATAATTTTGAGTCCCATGTTGACCATTTTTTTTTACTGGATTCTGTCATACTCCCGAACATTCTGTAAAATGTACAGCGATATATATATATATATTTGCTTCCTCATAGAGGAAGCTTTGTTTTCATGACAAAATTTTTTTCGAGATTTTCATGTCAGTACACGCAGAATGGGCCAAAACGTCGAGAAAAGTGATTTAGAAAAAATGTGTGTGTGTGTGTGTGTGTGGGTGCGTGTGTGCGTGCGTTTGTGCGTGTGTGCGTGCGTGTGTGCGTGTGCGTGTGTGCGTGCGTGCGTGCGTGCGTGCGTGCGTGCGTGCGTGCGTGCGTGCGTGCGTGCGTGCGTGAGTGTGTGTGTGTGTGTGTGTGTGTGTGTGTATGTGTATGTGTATGTGTATGTGTATGTGTATGTGTATGTGTATGTGTATGTGTATGTGTATGTGTATGTTACACGATTGAAAAATGTAAACCTTTATAACTCGGGAATGCCTTGAGATATCAAGCTGAAATTTGGACCATAGATACAGATTTTTGTTAAACTCTACTTCATCGTTAAATTATTACGCGTTTTTTAATTTTTTGAAAAATGTCTGTTTACGCGATAACTTTTTCAATTTTCGAGATATTGATCTTAAAATTGGTATGAATTTGAGCTTTCATTCGCCGGCGATCGCTATTGAACTTGTTTAAGATCGGTTGAACCGTTAAAATTTTATGATGTTTTAAATTTTTCAAAAAATTGACATTATCGCTCTATTGTAACTTTTGCAAAACTTAAGATAGCGAGCTCAAATTTTGTATATAAATGAAACAATAGTCTGCCATTATATATGTATAATGTAGTGACGAACGGAATGAAATTTTTGATTTTATGGAATGTTGAATTTTTTTTTTTAAATATACATTATCACATTCACTTTCGGAAACGCTCTAATAATCACAAAATAACGTAATAACGAAATAGAAAAAGCGAATTCACAACATGTATATTTATCTAATTAAAACAAGGATGTAAAGTAGAACCTTGCACATTGCTTCCTCATTATTTTTCGCGTTTTACAAAGCTTCCTCTATGAGGAAGCCAAAAATTGAATAACATACTTCCTCATAGAGGTAGCTTTGTAAGAAGCGAAAAATAATGAGGAAGCAATGTGCAAGGTTCTACTTTGCATCCTCGTTTTATGTTGCATTTCCCCCCCTCTGCAGGCATTACGCCTATTACAGGTTCGGCCCGGGTCAGTAGCCAGTCCCCGCTGGGGGTCTGGTCCGGATCAGTAACCAGGCTCCCATGCGGCCGCATCCGACTTGCCCCTCTATATCGCATTCGCCATAGCATTTCTGCTATGGGCATAGGAAAACTGCGGAAAACCTATGCCGATATAGCCGGTCTCGAGTTCGCCTCCCGGCACCGAAGCTACGTCACGTTTCGTCGGGAACATAAACACGCACTACAGCTGTATACATGTGACCCCCACAGGTAGAAATACCTGCCCTGGCAAACTGTGTCACCGAAGTGTTAACCGAAAATAACTGAAGTTAACCGACTTTTTAACCGAGGAAAGATAAGTCTCGATTAGCCCACTATCTCACCAGCTTTAACTGATTAAAAACGTTTCGTCCGGTTAAATTGTCAGTTAAAATCGGTTAAATTCACCAAACAAAATTGTTTTTTTTTTAATTCGGTAAGAATCTCGGTTACAATCGGTTAATTCACCAGTAAAAATCGCTTAAAAACTCACAATTTCGGTTAAAAAGTCAGTTAAACTGGGTGAAACAGAAGCTAATCGAGACTGGTTAAAACACCGGTTAAATAGTCGGTGACACTGTTTGCCAGTGTGTGTGGGTCTCATGTATACATCTGGAGCTTCATCACGTCCATATTTATATTTTCGACGAAAATCGACGGCACCGGGAATCGAACCCGCGACCCTAACCACTAGACCATCGTACCGGTATGTACAGCGTATAACCGGCTTCCCTTTTTATTAGGAGGGGGAAGGGGTTAGTGAAAAATACTGAATAAATAAGAAAATAATTATAAGGAAAATAACCAAAGTCTATTTCATAACAAAAATCTCAATACCAAAACAAAAGAAAAACTCGATAAAATAACTCGAAATAAACTTAATATAATCGCTTGAATTGAATACATATCAGGGCAAGGGGGGAGGGAGGGATTTTCGCTAACGGGGGGAGGGGGGGGGATAAAAATAATTGAATTCACGGGAAAAAAATAGAAATAATTGAATTTACGGGAAAAAATAGAAATAACTGAATTGAAGGGGAAAATGGCAATAATTGAATTTACGGGGAGAATGGTCGCCAGCTACGTATCGTGTAGCAACGTTACTTTACCGGTGACGTTTCACGGTCGTTTAATAATCCCAAACAAAAGAAAATAGAACTCAAAAATAATAATACACGGGCACGGCTCGATGGGAGAAGAGACGGGTCTCAAGGACG
>OZ019968.1:21519181-21526681 GCA_963970395.1 Ephialtes manifestator
AAGAGCAAAAGCAGCAGTGGCAAAGCGGTAGTTCCCGTGTGTTTGCCGCTGTGCTGCGCCTTGCCCTGCGTCATCATGTAATTTACGTACCGATATATCTGTACATTAACATGACAAAATTTTCAGAAAATAAATAGAAACCGATTGTTTCTCAAGACGTCGAGAACGTTATAAATATAAATAAATAAATGAAATCTACAAAAAAAAACGCGATATAGCCGTCACCCGATGACGCAGGGTGCTTAACTGACTGACATCGATCTATATGTAGAAGACGTGAAGGCTAAAACAAATTGTACTCTTACGTTTAATGTCGTATATATACCATTCAAGTTACCACACAAATATGTAGCGCCATCCACAAATTTCCTCCGTTTCTTTACAAGATCCCCTTACGATTCTCGTTTCCTGTATTTTAATCCCCTATTTTATAACTGTTTTTATTATCACTGGATTAACTACAATCTTGTGATATGTTATCGAAGCAAGTAGCGTAATTTATGTGTATCACCGAAGGTCACTATTCTACTATACTCGCGTTTATGCAGGTTTTTATTTCACGACAAAAAATACACGATTTATTTTCATATTTTCAATGTTAATATTATAACACCCACATTACTCTTCTGTGTGTTTTATTCTGTGTAATAAATTAATTGTGTCAGTTATGAATCGATTAATCAATGACTTTATTATTCGTCCGGCAATCGGACAAATAATCGTACATTAATCGTCCGGATATTTCCCAAACTCGGTTTTTTGTACTTTCTCATCACATACAAAGTATGTAACAGAGAATGTATTGCAATCCAAAAAAAATTCGACCCTCAGATTTTGACGGAAATACATGTTTTGCGTGTCCTAAATTCCAAAAAACACATTTACTCATTTCTGTCTGCTCATTTCTGTCTGTCTGTTTGTCTGGTGTCTGTATGTACGGTCCGAAACCATAATAACTTTTGAAAAAATCTATGGACTGAAATGAAATTTTTTGTGTGCCTTCTACATTCAAATCCTGGTTTTGGTATTGAAATCCAATCCAAAATCTTCACTGCTTCTGATACTTTACCTGAAATGGTGAAATAAAAAAAAATTATTTATTTATTTTTGGATCGCAAGCTAATATAAAAGTTATTATGCTTTGGTGTGATACATACAGACAGAATTACTAGCAAATGAGCAATGAACAACAAGAGATTTAGTACAGAGAAGATTTAGTGGTCTTTTCAATCACTCACATAAGACTTCTGCAACTGTATGTTGTGAAAAATTTATATTGCCTCAAATATGGATTCTGTTACACATTCACTAAACAAAAGAAGAATTAATGATCTTGAGCAGTTTTCAATGAAAAATATAATATGAATATTCACACAATATGTTAGATTAAAAGGAAAGTGAAAATTGCAAGAAAAAAAATATTTGAGGTTATTCACAGTCATGATGTTAGATTATGAACACTCATACACTCATCGTATCATAGTTTTTATCACTCACATAGCATTTTATACGAATTCAAAATCCTGCGGAGGCCTCATGCCATAAGATTCGAAACTTTTGAAATATGAATAATTAAAATATAAATCCGACTTGTCAAATTATCGAAGTGCCCCTAGTGGGTTAAATGACCGGTCGATATTGGCTGAACGACCACACAAAAGGCCGAATAATCGACTGATCTTTTTTTTGCATGTACTTGTAATGACCAAGCGGAGAGTTTGGGGAAGTGTAGATATTGGCATTGCGGATGGACTGACGAAGTATCGAAGAGAGAAAATATATGGTGATCACCGGGAATCGAACCCGGATTATTCAGGTACTAAGTAAGAGCGCTAACCACTGCGCTAATGTCACCTATATATTTCTCTCATTCGAATCGTCTTCTTATATGCAATGTAGGGCCGTCACACACCCCCCTTCACTGTATTCGACGTCCTCGTCGACAGTGCAGAGTTAGGTTTCCTGTTACGCGATTGTAGTGGAGTTATCGTAGATGCTACGCGAAGCCTGTATCCAACGTCGGACCTCTTCCCTCGGCCGTGTTGAATCGCGCGGTGTAGCTCTTCAGTGCCAGGCCTGTATTGGCGGGAATCTGTGTGTGTGTACTCCATCGGTACAATGCGGAATTGAGGACGTTTTTGGGCCCGTAACTTCTGACACCATGTAATGACCAAGCGGAGAGTTTGGGGAAGTGTAGATATTGGCATTGCGGATGGACTGACGAAGTATCGAAGAGAGAAAATATATGGTGATCACCGGGAATCGAACCCGGATTATTCAGGTACTAAGTAAGAGCGCTAACCACTGCGCTAATGTCACCTATATATTTCTCTCATTCGAATCGTCTTCTTATATGCAATGTAGGGCCGTCACATACTCGACTACAGAATCGACCCCAAAAAAGAGCCGAAATTTTGTTTTTTTTAGCCTGGTCGTTTTTTTATTCTCGTGACCTTAAAAAACACCGGAAAGTAGACCGGGCTGCCTTCTAGCCTAGTCGTTTCACCGTCGACTTACTTTGTAGGCCGACCGGTAAAAAGGCTTCGTATGCTACGAGCCAGGTCGCTTATTTCGACAGTTCGACCTCATAACCGACCAAGAAAACACCCTGACAATTTTTCAGCTGGGTTGCTTTTTTTGTCGAATAGACCTCGAAAGCTGGTCAAATGACCGGTCGATATAGGCTGAACGACCACACAAAAGGCCGAATAATCGACTGATCTTTTTTTGCATGTACTCGACTACAGAATCGACCCCAAAAAAGAGCCGAAATTTTGTTTTTTTCCAGCCTGGTCATTTTTTTATTCCCGTGACCTTAAAAACAACCGGAAAGAAGACCAGGTTGCTTTCTAGCCTAGTCGTTTTATCGTCGACTCAATTTATAAACCGACCGGTAAAAAGGCTCGAATACTACCAGCCAGGTCGCTTATTTTGACAGTTTAACCTCAAAACCGACCAAGAAAAAAACCTGATAGTTTTTTAGCTGTATCGCTTTATTCGTTAAACACACCTCAAAAACGGGTTAAGGCCGAGAAAGCGACCGATCTTTTCGTACACAAAATTGACCATTATAGACGACCCGGAAATTCGTTCATCCGGTTGTTTCCAGATGCTGCAATTGAGAAAACAAATTCAGAGCAAACCTCAAACATCCATGTCCCGGTCGTTTTTTTAAATTTTTATTAAAATAACTTTAAAAACAATCACAAAAAAGCCCGCATAGTCATCTGGCTAAGTCGTTCTATCGTCGATTCAAATCAGAACCGACTAGTCAAATAGTTCTGCACTATCGTTAGTTAGGTCGTTTTTTTCGACCGTGTAACCTGAAAACCAACTAAGAAAGAAACCAGAGTTAGTTTCCTAGCTAGGTCGATGTTTTCGACCATTAAACGGCAAAACCGACTAAAAATAAAACAGTTAGTTCAGTAGTTTGGTCGCGATACTTTGTCAATCAAATCTGACAATCGACCAGGCAGACGATTGATGAATGAATCCAAGGCACCGGTCATTTTTCGTTGCGTACATCTTTATTTTTAAAAAAACAAAGCCAGGAGAACTCTTCGAATACTGCTGGTGCGCATTTTTTTAAGTTAGATCTCAAGACTGGTTAAAAAAGACCCGTTCAATCGCCTAGTTCTATCGTTTTTCATCCATTTAACATAAAAAATTACCGAAATATAGACACCGACACTGGTTTTTAGTCAAGGTGTTTTCCATGTCTGATCGACGAAAAGACGACCAAGGGTTTTTGGATTTTCATGAGTGTGAAGTCAAACGTATTAGCTGGTGTTTCACTATTCCAGATCCAACGGATCTATGGTTGCATGCATCGATTTGTCTTCTGAAAAATATTTAATTATATGTATGAAGTGTGGAGAGCGATTTATTTCGTAACAATACAATCAAAATTGCAATTTTTTTTATTATTCGAAGATCCGCATTTACATTTGACTATGTTCAGTCATTATTTCATATCTGATCGTAATTGGATGTAACTATAATTCCGCGATAAGATCTGAAGAGCTTCGGTACAGGAATAGAAGTAACAATGATTTTAACGAGAGGGATTCCAAATTAAAAAAAAACAGTCGTGAATCGCTGAGTACAGAATCACTCTAAAAACCCAACAGTTCAATTTTCGAAAACATGACCTTCAGATGTGAAAGATGTATGCCAATAGAATTCTTTTTGCAATTAATTTTTTTCGAATCTCAAATTGGTTATGATTTAATTATCTATTAGAGAGGCAGTTCATGCTAGCGATCGTGAACAAAAAACTGACCTGACGATTTTAATAACAACAAAGTCAACAAATACAGATATGTACATCATGGTAATTAATCCTCTTCGCATCCCATTCATGGTGGTTTAATGGTGGTTAACTGTACCTGTCGGCAATTTATGACATGAACCGGAATGGAATGTGGTAACAGGCGGTGTGACTTCAATTTAGTCCATTGGGTCCATGACATCTGCAGAAATAGTGAAGATTGATAATGTGAAAATAACTGTAAATAATTTTTTTTTTTAATGGGATAATTAATTCATACCGCAGTGACGCTTATGTACTCGCCTGATCATGGCACTTTCACTCGGATATTAGGTGGAGATGATAAAACTTGAACTTGGAGACATTTTCTTTGTATAGCCTGAAAATTATTTTCTCATTATGTGGGGATAAGTTTTTCGAAAATGAACATTTAGTGCAATTATTATCTACCTGTCAAGAATTTCGTTATGCTACTTCCATATTCCTGTCGGCGGAACTGTTCGTTTTTGTGAAACTATTTTTTCAAGTTCTTTTGGCTTGAGCGTAATGAAAGACTCCGAGAAATACCGGTGGCGTGAGGCAGAAAGATGTGGTGAAATCAAAATTTCATTCGTAGGCGATCATGCAGTAGTACAGAAAATATTTTGCTTCTGAACTTCCTCTTCATTGAATTGTAATTCCTCTGCATTTCATACACTCTTATCAGTATTCGATGCGCGTATCAAATGTTGACGAAAAGGTAGTTTTCTGAGTATGGATTTAAAAACGGTCTTTTACTTTGCTGATGACGTCATTTTCTGGAACTAATATTTGACTTATTTCAAATGCTGCGAAGTTTTTTCGATATCTGATCTCCTTCCAGATTTACTTTCGGGAATTGACTTCATTATACCATTGTATATTATAGACAGCGACCGTGTATTGTCAACATTATTTTTTTATCGTATGCGATTACTTTAATTGTTTCTAAACTCTTGCTTTAAAAAGTATTATTAATTAATGATTACTCTTAATATTCGTAAATAGTCACCATTTTCATAACTCGTAATCGTATACATATGTAATATATCCTTGCACACTGATTTTTGGAACTATAATGTTTAATTAATCTGTTTCCCAGACATTCGCCAGTTTAATAGCATGGAATCTGTTGTGTATCTCGATAATTATCGCAGGTGTAAGTGTATCGTCGGAGATATTGATAAAAGCTCTACCTGTCAACATTTTCACGTTTTGAATATGCTGTGCGCCAAAAACATTTCCGAGACTTGGCATTATAGCGACTAGGAGGCCACATATTAATTCGTCATTGTGATGAAAACAGATCAACTCTAAAATTTCTGCAAATCCGATGCCTTGGCAGTAAACAAACTTGTTACAAAATCGCCTTTTGTTATTGGTGTTTTCACGGCGCCGGTAATCATTATGTTCATTGCACGTTTATAGAAAGACACAACTTCATGTTGAAATCCAGCAGTAAGCAGAGCTTGAGATTCCCAACTACACGTTGGCCGGTTCTCGACGTTTCCAATGCCTCTGAATTGCAATGGTTCTTCAGAGATTTCGGTCGTGATGTGTTTTGCCCTTACATCATCATTTAGTGTAGATCTGATCGTATTCTTAGTTCTTCGAGAGACGTTTGGATCATCAATTATACCTTCAACAAAACGATACATTAGGTACCGTGTTGCAATTTGAAGAGGTCTAGAATTCCAACTCGTTACATTGTCAATAATTTTTTTGTTCCATGATTCGAAGGGGAACGCACTGTGTGCCCAGAAAGGGCTCCAACTTTGAACCGTATCAGTCAAGTGAGTTAACAGATGAATGTTATATCTCATGTTTTCTATTCCAAATATATCTTGGAATTGCTGAACATATCGTTTCAATATCAACCGCGCTTCCTCCAGCTCCTGAGTCCTGATGCAGTCCTTGTTAAAGATATATGCCGCGCGAGACAGTAATGTCAAGTGTTTCAAATCACAGGTACGAACTATCCCTTCCAAGCACGACAGTGCGTAATATAGAATCCAATTTCGCCATTCAGTTGCCTTCCAGTGATGTCTATCCTCAATGATCCTTGGTTTTCTCGAAATTTTACTCGGTGGTCGAATTTTCAGGAGTCGTGAATTTATTATCGCTAAATTGTTTGGTATGCCAGCATACCACGGATTAGAAGCTTTTCCAAACAACAACAAAGAAGTGTGTAGCTTTGCAACTCCTAAATAAACGTTATGCATGCTATCTACAACCATACCGACAGATAAATCGAATCCAAGTAGAATTGCCAGTACCGATATGCCTTTGATACCCGCAACCTTTTCGTTCGTCTGATACGCCTCTTTCATGTCCCTTAGTATCTCAGCATGAGTTCGTCGATTAATGCTATTTCGGACGGGATACGTTCGTTTCACTCCGGCTCCCGGAATGTATTGACCTTTAGCGTAGCAAAAGGTGCATCCATATGTGCCGTTCATATGAGTCATATTAAGAACTTCTGGTCTGGCCTTTGAATCAACGGTACACACCAACGTAGTGAATTTACTCGTGATAGTAGTATTGTCCACAGGATTCTGCGACACTATACCGTGCCGATATAAATGATTTAATTCCTTGACCGTTGGCAGTAGAACTGCTTGTAAGTTTGGGTGGTACCCGCGTAGAAAAAAAGAATCTTGTGAAGAATCTTTTAAAGAATCTTAAAAAAAGTCTTGAAAGAATCTTTAAAGGAATCTTGAAAAGAATCACGTATAGGATCCGGAGCAAGATTCTTTCCAGAATTCTTTTCAAGATTCTTTCTATCTGAAAGCGTTTTGAGAATCTTTCAAAGAATCTTCGAAAGAATCTTGAAAAGCGTCTTTAAGAGAATCGTGAAAAGATTGCCATTAAACAGAAAAATCGTTGAAAGAATCTTAATGAAAATTTTCAGAGGAATCGAGCAAAACCTGTTGTTGCTTTTCCTTGGTATCGAAACAGTACATTTCGATACGTCAACGAAGAGTAAACCACTCGTGTATAGTCGAACTCAGGACAGCTTTGCAGTCTTATATACGTTCAGGCTTCAAGTCACTTGCGAGAAACGCTTCGACCGCTCGCCATCTAGCGGAGTATTGTCCACCAGTGTTTCGTATGATGTCACTAGGTAGCGAACGGACAGAGCGTTTCTCGCAAGTGGTTTGAAGCCTCAGCGTATATATAAGACTGGAAAGCTTTTCTGAGTTTGACTACAC